>QTSX02002413.1:2500-88164 GCA_014839935.2 Entomophthora muscae
CTAACCCTAACCCTAACCCTACTTTTTGGAAACCCATTCTTTTACCCTCACCCTCACCCTCACCCTCACCCTCTAAGCTTCCTTTCACGGCAAATCGCAACTTATATTATACTATTAAAAATAGCCCTAACTTTTAAATAAGTCTGAATTCAGGAAAAATGTAGTTTTATTAGATTTTACTTGAGATTTTGCTAAAATAGATTAGTGGGTTAAGGTAGAAAATTTATATGAATTTATAAGCATTAAATTTGTAGGAAATTTAATGTAATAGTGTTTATGATAAAATGTTTAAAATAGCTTAGCTCATTTATGTTTATTTTTATATAAACACTGCAAATTAAAACTAAAAAAGAATCTGCTTATTAAAAAGATACATAAATATATTAAGACTTTATTAAGTATAGTAAACTACTTTAAAAAATATCTAATATAAGAAAACAAATATAACAATATATAATATAAGAGCTTAACATTGGTTTATTTATAAAAGACTGTATGAGTAAAAAAACTGGTATAAAATCCAATTGTAATATTTTTCTTGACCAACTAAAGGTAAAATTTTAACTTTAGCTCTGATTATTTCTCTGTTTTTTTTTAAAAAGGCTATTTTTATGCAAATTTTGTTTTTATTGTTTGTCAAAAAAATGTCTTATACTTATAGATTGACTTCATAGTTTTTAATATAAAAAATTTAAAAAGATCTTTTTATCATTTTTTGATTGCAAGCTTTACAAACATTATAATTTTTTTTGATAAAACTTTCAAATTTAAAACTAGATACATTGATTTTGACACTTTAAAAATAATAACAGCTTTACTTTTGATAAACATGTTGCAGTGACTACATATCTTTATTGTTTATTTGCTTTTGATTAAATTTTTTGTGTTGTTGCAACTGATTAACTTTTTTGCCAGTCAACATAAATTACAATACACATGTAAGTCTAGAAAAGACACTTATATTGTGCTTATCAGAATATAAAATAATTTGAATAATGTTAATTACATATGTTATCTTCTAAATAAAAGCAATGTTAATTTGATGCACTGATTTTTTGCCTACAATGTTTTTAGTCTGACATTTATAATAAATTTGTCATATTGTTATGCTTTAATTTATTTTTGACATTCTGATATTTTTATCAATTATAATTATTTTTACTTTTTTTCTATTTGTGTTGTTGTTTTTTAAAATGCAGGTTCCAAGTTATCATTGATTCAGTTGCAATATTAGATTTTAATACTTTTATTTAGAAGAAAGTTGTTTTTTGCTCATCATAAAAGTGTAATAAGTTATTTTATTACAGCAAACATACAATATTTTTTCTTGTATAAATACTATTTTTGAGCATAAGTTACTAAGCTTTTAGTAGATAACCATAATGTCAGAGAATCAACTTTGGGCTTTTGGCTGATTTATTTTCTGAAATTGGGTGAGAAAACAGGCCAGATGTGCAAAGCTTATCTTAAAATTGATGCTAACTTAAATAGATACTGTCAAAACAGCAGGCTTGACCCGCCAGCAAGGTTGCAAGCAAGCGGGTTTGTGACCTGCAATCCAATTACCTGGCCACTCAAAGCCAGACTAGGAAGTCAACTCAAATTGCCAAATCCAACAACATGAACAAATGATGACCCCTTTTGGTGGATACCTTGTTTTGGTGCTTGACTCATTACCAGGACCAAGTCACAAATTTCACCATCCAACCATATAATTAACACAATCATGTTCCTGTTATCCTTGATTCACAATGACTATATAATCACTATCTCTTAATGAATATTATTATCTAGTTTCTGAATATTTCCCCTTTTTAACTCTGCTAAAACAGCACAGTTACAACAATATGACATGTGCTTTTTTATCCAAAATTACAGCTCAAATGCTGAGTTGATAATGCCAATTATTTAAAAAGACTTAATGTACTTATACTAACAACTTGTTGAAATGATATAAAAGAAGCTTAGAGAAAAATGTGGGCATTATTTTGGATGAAAAATATTTATGTCTAGTTAGTGAGCAGAAAAAAAGTAAAATATATCTTAGAACACTCAAAGCTCAGTAATAAACCAAAGTTTTTTTGTTATATCAGGTCAAATCTTTAGTATGGGTCAAGTGATTGCACACAAGTATATTTTTAATAGTATATTTTTTATATTCAGGCTTTAAAAATTATTTTTTAGAGTAACCAAAACCTAAGTGAGCAATTAATGAACATAAAATTGCAAAAAGTGAGGCAGGCAGGCTAAAAAAATTAAAGTTAAACTGGCAGATTACTAGAATAAAATATGCAATAATTCAAAACCTAATATTTCATACTTTTTATTCAAAAATGACAATAAAATATGGTATATGATCTAAAGTTTATATAAAATCTTGTTAATAGACTTTAATCTTAATAAACAGAATTCAGTTGGTCAGGAAATAAGAATTTGGGTGGCTAAGTTGTCCAGGTTTTGGAAAGCAAAATGACATTGACACAGAAAGGGTGATTATTATCTAAATTTTTAAAAACATTATACAATCTTTTTTTTGTGGCAATATTTTTGAAAAACACCTGATAGTAGACACTGTTTTCAGATGGGAAAATTTTAAGTAGATACTATGAAAGACATCAGACTCATCAAACTAATGACAGAAGACTTCTTGTTTTTATTAGTCAGCTTATGTTTTTTGCTAGACGTCATTATTAGCAAGACTACACTGGTATTTTTGTCTTCAAGAGCATTTACAGGTTAAATTATAGAAAACAAAATTCTAAAAATTCTTAGGCAATCAGTTATCTGGTCCTTAAAGCTGGTGTTATACAGGTGGTCTTAATCATAATTCAAAACCTGTTTTAAGTCTTGAGATTTTAAGATGTAAAAATGACAATCCTGACAATAATTTAGACAAATAAAGAAAAATGTCAAAATTTTCTCTAATTTATACTGAACCAGTTAAAAAATTGATATAATGCATATTTGGTTCTTGTTAATTGCATTTTTCTTATTTTGAAAAAAAACTTATATTGCTCTTATTATACACTCAAATGTACACATGATGTGATAGGCTACATAAACTTATATTATATTTTTTGCACAATTTTATATTTGCTTAGAAGATTTAAAGTATGATTTAGGTAATCAATATAATAATAGTTGGACCTTTTATTTGAGCATTTTTGGTGAAGTTTAATCTTGAGGCACTCTTACACTTGGTAGGGTAAAATCTTTCTAACAAGTGAATCTCTTGACATTGGCAGACAAAAAACTCTGAGCAAAAAGCTGGCAAGCAGGAAAAAAGAGTAGTGGTTAGATAATAAAGCTCTAATAAAATATGTAAACAATTAGAAAAACTAATAGTTCATAATATGTTTATTTCAAAATATTAATAAATCAGGTGTAGAATATGTGGTTCATATAGTCTTTCTTTGTTGGGCTTTAATTTTAGTGATCAGGAATCAAAGAGTTTGATATCAGGTATTTAGGCGGCTAGGTTGCCCAGATTTTTGAGCTGAAAAATAATAGTAGAAAAAACAGGCTTCTATTGGCTAGTTCAAGTAAAAAAATTGCATAATTTTTTGTTCTGGTGTGTCATCTTTGAGGGTGACCTAGTAGCTGACATTATTCTCAGTGACAAGAGTTTTATTTGCTGCTTTGGTTGATCTGAAATTTTTTAGGTTAATGAAAGGTTTTTCTCTTGTGCACCAGGTCAGTGGCTGCATGGTTTCTTTAAGACAACTTCTGGGACATTTATGAAAGACTTATGCAATTGTGAGTATTATTAAATTGAATCAAAAAAGTTTGATTTCCAAAAATGCAGTCAGGCTTCTGGTTTTTAAAGCTGCCAGCATGCAGCTCAAGTTGACCAGAGTTTAATTTTTGTCTCAAATCTTGGTTTTCAGAATAAAAAAATGATGTTTATGAAAATTAGGCTTGTTGTTGCACATTTTTCAATAAAAAATGTTTTTATCTCTTATTTCAAGATATGTTTATGAGAAATATTCTGATATTAATATTCTCTTAAATACTAATAAAATTTTGATAACTTTTTTACATAATGTATTTAAAATTAGTAAACTGAATAACTTTTTTATCTAATTGCAAATTTTAACTTAAATAAAGGTATTTTCAAATAGTGAATAATTTTATATACTTATTTAACTTAAATTAACTGTTTTAAATGATATTATGTTAATCTTACAGTATTTTATGCAAGATCTCATAGTTGTTTCAGCCTTTGAATTACCAGCCCAGAGAACTGAGCATCTGACTGCCTGTTGATTTTGCAACTTGATTTCTCATGTAATTATTACAGTATTTTTTTCTGATTAGAGTTTTTTTTCTAGTTCCTCTAAAAATATCTCTAAGATAATTCAGAGTCATTGTTTTTATGTCAAGCTGTCATTTTCAAAAATTGAATTTTTGGCTATATTTTTAAGATAGACAGCTAATAAAACAACATTGAAACCTGTGACTTGCCTGCCACTGAAAAAAGTACCAGCAACCAGAGTGCACCTGAAAATAGTGCTCAATAAAAAAATAACTGTATCACTTTTTTACTTAATTTTACTAATAATTCATTGCGCTGCCCCAGTGTTATTTTACTGCTTCAGCTTACAAGCAGTCTGTCTTTCTGATTTTTAAATACATGATCCTTAAATTTCATATATTTGAAAGTAAAACCTGGTGATAAAAAACATATGAACTCGTAAATTTCATTACATGTTATAATGATATTATTAATTTAAAAGTGATATAAATTATTGTGTCATAAATGACAATTGCCTTGCACTTAAATTTCAAGATATGAAAAAAATTTAGCCTCTGATTAACTTGAGTCACTAGCACTGAGGACCTGACTTCTGGCTGCCCACATTTTTTTGGCGCTCAAATACTCTGATATTTCACTCAGCATTTTATGAATGAAGCTCTCTTAAAGTTATTTCTTGGGCAGCACAGAGCCATTACTTCTACGCAGAGATGATGTCCTTAACAATTAGCCTAATGACAAACATTTTCAATGAAATAGATAATGAGGATAGCACATAGCTGTATCTCATCTAATTTTTAAATATCTGACTCTTAAATCTTTAGTCCTGAAAATAAAACCTAGGATGAAGTAGTATACAAATCTGCAAACTTTGCATCTGGCTTATTGTTATTTTGAATTAAAGGCTACAAAGTATTAGTTCTATTAGTTTATATCATATTTTATTCTATAATCTGCTATTTAAACTCTGCTTTTTCAGAACCAAACAATAACCTAACTAATTACATGACAGTCTTTTTGCCTGTAGTTTTTAAGCTCACTGGTTAACCCTATAGACCAAGGCATTTCACAGAATATTTTTTGAAGCAAAAGTACAAACAGTTCATTAAACTTTATCTTGATATTTAATCTCACAGCTTGCATCAGAAAATGCACTCATTTCAACCATAAAAAATCATGATACACTACTAAGCCACAGATATTTTGAGATTGATATGATCACTTTGCTACCAATAAAATACATTTATATAATTTCCCTAATTTAAATACAAGCTATTTTTTCAGACTTCTGTAGCAGTAAGCTATAGAAAAACCCAAAATTAACGCTAAGGAAGAAAGAACAGTTTATTTGAATTGAAGTAAACCCACTTTTATAATGATCAAATAGTGCTAATCAATTTGATTGAATTTGTTGGATTTAACGTTAAACACTATCACACTCCCCTGCTAAACTAAGTGTGGTAGAGTTTAAGGTGGCTTTCATTGACTGATTGGGAAAAGCAGACATCTTTGCTGTCTTCAAGGTAGTAATTAAAATTAGACCTTATACAGTAAACTTGAAACGGACTGGACTACTTAGCCTTGAACTTGGTGGAGTGAGAGTTACCAAGCTTGGTCTTTATCTTGAGGACTAATTGGCCAACCTTGAAGATGGGGAGACAGTGTGAGATCTTTACTTGGGCTCTTTTGATTTTAAGGGCTCTGGCTACAATGTTGGCCTCTGTCTTGGCCCGTACATTATCTCTGTGCTCTTGAGACGTGAGGTAGTTAGGCAGTAGAGGCTTCTTAACTGTGGGTGGTTTGACTCTGTAGATGACCTCAAATGGAGTAACTTTTATTACTGCATGTACTTTGGTGTGATGGTTTTATAGGGCAGCAGGTAGGGCATCCTCACATAGAGATGATTGATACTTGGTGCATTTTTCCAGGGTTTTACTAAGGTCTTTTTAAACCTCTCTGTCAGCCTATTGCAGTGAGGGTTGTAGGAAGTAGCAAATCTTTGGATGGCATTAACTTTTTTCATGAGATCAGCTATTAGCTGGTTTTGGAAATGTGATCCTTGGTCAGAGAGTAGGACTGTGGGCGGGCCAAACTGGGTGACTATCTTCTTGTAGATAAACACAGTGGTAGTTAGGGCAGAGTTATCTGGGCAGGCCATGGCCACTGGCCAACAAGAGTAGTACTCTGTGGCCACCAAGATGTACTTTTTTTCATGCTTGAAAAGTGATAAAGGTCCCAGGAAATAATGCACTATAGTTCAAAAATATTAGACACCACAATGAGTACAATTGGTTTGAAATGAGCTGCATTCTTGCTAAAGCACTGACAGATCTTGAATCTATGTAGATGATTCACTGTGTCTACATACATTCCAAACCACCAGTAGGTAGCCTTAAGTCTCTTTAATGTGGCGTCCCTGCCAAAGTGGCCTGCACCCACATGAGATTCTTTGAGTATTGCAGCTCTGTCAGCAATCTTGGGTACCAGCCAAAGGCTACCAGCTTCTTTTTTAAAAATGGAATCATCAATCATGATAAAGTTGGTGTAGCCCTGGATGAACTGCTTGACTTTAGCAAGTGATTGAGGTGTTAACTTGCTGAGTGTCAACTCCCTGAATTGCTGGAGGTTGCTCTCATAGAAAGCAATCTCATACAAGAGAGAAAACTGCTTGAATAGCCCATCAGCAACAATCTTTTCCTTTCCAGGTATGTGCTTAATGTCAAAGTTGTACTCAAGTAGGTCAAGGAACCAGCAAATGTGCCTATTGTTTGTGCCCAGGTTATCAGCAATAAATCATACAGCAAGATTATCAGTATTGATGGTGAGTGAGTAACTCAGGATGTAATAGCAGAATTTATCAAGGGCACACACCACAGCCAAAACCTTCTTGTTGTAGATGCCATAGTTGTACTTAGCTGTAAGAGACTTCTTTGACATAAATTTAATAAGTCATAACACACCATCAGATTCCTGGCACAGTACAGCACCAATTGCATCCTTGCATGCATCAGAAAATAAGTGAAACATATTGATAAAGTCAGAGTAGACAAGGATCATATCAGATGACACAGTAGCCTTCAGTTGCTTAAACACATCTTTCTTCTAAGGTCCTTAATTAAACTCTTGTTTCTTGTGCATGAGATCAGAGAGAGAGACATCCAAGTTACTATAATTAGGTATGAACTGCTGATAATATCCAACCAGGCCCAAGAAGGGCAGGGCTTGGCTGGTTATTGATAGAGGTGGTCCATGCAGATATAGCAGTAACCTTTTCAGGGTCAGGATGCTTGCTCTTGGTATTGACAATGTGGCCAAGGAGTTTCAGCTCTTGCACAGCTAGGATAATTTTCTCAGCATTTACACTAAGATTAGCATCCTTGATGCGGTCAAGAAAGATACATATGTGTGCCAAGTGTTCCTCAAAAGTCTTTGAGTAAATAGTAATGTCATCTAATTACACAGTGACAGAATCCCCAATCAACTCATTGAAGACCTGGTTCATGATGTGCTGAAAGGTTTACAGTGCGCCTTTAAGACCAAAAGGCATGCAAATGTATTTGTACTGGCCCCACTTGGTCACAAATGCAGTTTTGGGTTGGTCCTCAGGGCGGACCAAAATCTGATGAAAGCCACTGAATAGATCAATGTTAGAGAACCACAGAGCGCTATCAAACAAAGCAAGGATGTCAGATATGCAAGGAAGAGGGTAGTTGTTGCTTATAGTCACCTTGTTAAAAGGGGTGTAATTGACATACATTTGTTGTTTACCCCCTTTCTTGGGCACAACAACCAGGGAAAAGGACCATGATGAATTTCTAGGCTTAATGAGGCCTTGCTTCAGAAGTTTCTGGATTTCAGACTTGGCAAAACTCTCCTTGGAATGAGGTAGCCGGTAACATCTGGACGCAATAGGACAAGCATCACTAGTGTCAATTTTATGCTCAACCCCTGATGCTTTGGGGAGATTGTTGAAGTCTTCTACTATATTTGTAGAAAACCTGTCAACCACAGAAGCCAGCTGCACTCTTTGGTCTGGTGACAACCAAGTATTATCATGTATAGATTTGGCTACAGGCTCATATAAGAATTCCTCAGTGTGGGAACTATTGAAGGAGACACTAAGTGGGAATTTTTTGCCGTTGCATTCCACGGTCTGGCATTTGTTGGTATATCTTGTTGTGACTCCTAAATTGCTCATAGTTTTCCAGCCAATAAGCAGCGTATATTGCTTATGATTGAAAATAGCTGCCTTTATGGGCATCTATACATCTCCAAGACACAGTGTAAGATGTACTGTGATGCTCATGCTGAAGCTCTTGCAACTGTCAGCCATGACAAATACCGTATCAGATGGGGCAACCATCACGTCAGAAAGCATCTTAAGAAAGGGGAGAAAAATAATATTGCTATAGGCACCACCATCCAGGATCATAGAGGTTTGTACATCATTGATGGTCTTTTTTGGCCCTTTATGCCTCTTTATCAGAAAGTAAGAGTTTTTCTCTGTGATGTGAGACAAGTGCAGCAACAGCCTTAGTCAACTTTTGACAGAACTTTGGGCTTTTGTAAAGCAAATTCTCAAGGGAAATTTATAAGACTAGTTTTTTAGTATTACCAGAGCAGATAAACCTACCTCAGGAGCTTTCACATTTTCTGTAACCTTAGGACAAGGTCTGGGTAGTGCTGGTAGTGCTTATTGCTTGTCGCCATCCAAGACTTGCTGATTAATTCTCTGGTTGAGAGCAGCAATGCTTGCCTCAATGTCAGCAATCTCTTTGGGAGCATTTGCTTCATTCATTGCTTGGTTAGAATTGTGTAGTACTTTTGAGGGGGTGTCAATATTCATGGGTAAATCCAGGTAGCTAAAATTTTCACCATTGAAAGAATAGGAATTTGGCATGTCATCTGTCTCCATGAGTTTATTGAAATAAAATTCAGGGTCATTATTGGCTTCAAAATTTGGATCATTACTAATCCTGGCCGTATTTGTGTGATTATTAAAGGTCCAATTTTACTCAGTGCTTACCAGATTACTGGCAGGGTTTAAATTTAAAAAAATTGAATTTGATTGGCTGTTGGCAACCAGTTCAGAAAAATGAATGTTTTTAAAATTTGAACTTGATTGGCTTGGCTCTGCTAATCCAGAAACATTGTTGTTTTTAAATTTGAATTTTAAATTATCTGATTAGAGCCCAGTATCAGGTTCAAAGTTTTTATTTTTAACCCGTTAGAATCAGCTGATTGAGCCATATTGGCTGCTTTCAAGTTGATTTCATACTCTTCTCAATTTGGACCCGCTTTTAAGTTTGAATAACTTTGTAGATTAGCTTGCTTCCAATTAAAGTAAGCAGATTTATCATCATCATTAATCATAGTACTAACTTTAGAAGCAAGACCCAAACAACCAGGGATGTTGACTTCCAATTGGCTGGTGCTGCCATAGCCATTGACGACAAGAGGTAAGTCACTATGACTATTACTAATATCATCTAGGTTGTTGTTTGCATTGGGAAAGTTGAGAGCCATGACAACATTGCCACTGGCCATAATATTGGCTCTTGTTGAGGAAGCATAGGTTGCGCTTGCACGCAGCTGCTCTAATTGGTTACTAGAGCTGACCAAAGGTGAGTTATTTATCACATCACTAATTTTTTCTAGGTTAGGCACAAAATTTAGGGATTCAGGATGAGGGACACCAGAAGTGCTAGTCCTCTCATTGGCTGCACTAGTAGCAACATAGCTAGCACTGTTGCATGCAGCCTCTAATTGGTTGGGCTTAGTATTCTGAAAAGAATGGGTCTCAGGGGCAACAGTTTCCTGCAGAAGGGCATCAGAAGGGCCAAGGCTGCTTGGCAGAGTGTTTGGCGTGGTTTTAACTGTGACCAGGTTGTAGTGGGCTTCATCAACAGCCAAGGTGAGATCATCAAAATCCTACAGCTCTTTTAAGGGAGTGAATAGATTTGGGTGCTCTGAATTCCAGCAGCTGTTGCAAACATACTGGCGGGTGAAGATGGGAAGCTCGAGGCTTTTTAAAGTGGGTTTGGGTGCTGAAAGGTTTTACAGCAGCAGACATGGGCAAATCCCAAAGGGGGTACAAGGCAAAATTCTCAGGGAATGATGCAGTCTCACAATCAGTACGCTTCATGGGTGGTGGAATATGCTCATAATCTGGTAATGGCCCATAAGAGTAAACTTTCCTGGGGTTGATTAATTTGAAGAGAAAATGTGGCCCATTTGGATCAACAATATAATCAGAATTGAATTTTTATTCATAGCTTGGGAGATAGCAGAAGAGGATAAGGCACGTTTTTTTGTAGCAAAGGCCTGCTTGGACAACATGATGTATAGAGAGTGTTGACTGGATTCAGGTCAATGGCAGTGGGGAAAACAGAAATTAGAATGATTAGGTTGCTTGCAGATAGAACAGGGGCTGGTCCACGACTTGGAAACATGGCCAACCTCACTACAATTGTAGCAAGTGAGGTTGGCACTGGAGCGGGATGTATTGCGGGGTGCACAGATGCCACAGTCTTGAGCAAGGTACAAGGACTCAAACTTGTTGCTCAACTCTTTGAACTTGGCCTTCATGGTTTCAGCAAGTGCAGCCTCTTTCTTTGCCTTCATTTTGGACGCAAAAAAATTCCAAATGCTGGTAGCCTGGGTATTCTCATTTAATTCACGGCCATCATAGTTATTATATTGCTTCTGTACAATGGAAAATGCATCATCCAGGGTGCTAGGCTTCTTTTTGTGTATAAGATCAGCGTAAGGGAATGTGAGAGCATTTTCAAATGCAGGAATCCCAATAAGCTTAGGGAAGGTTTCAATAGCTGCAGCACAATCTGTGATGGAAGTAGAATTGACATGCTGAGAGAGGACAGCATTAGCTGTATCCTGAAATGCAACAATAAAGTCTTGCATGGAACTGTATTGGGAAGTTTTGACTTTGTTGAGGCGGTGGCGTGCATCAGGTTTGTGGCCAACAAACCACATACATGCTTTCTGTTTCCAGTCCTCCCAGTTGGAGAAGGCAAGGTCTTGGTGCCAAAGGCAGGCCTTGCCACACAAGAAAAAACCCACCTCCTTCAATTGGGCGGTGTTAGATAACCCAAAGGCAACACAATAATTTTCAAAGAGGCAGATCCAGGCTTTATAACCTTCCCCCTAAAGTGTCTCACATTCTGAGAAGCCCAAAACTTAATTGAAGAGGGCAGCTCAGAATAGGAGACCAAGGGGAGATTCCCAGAGGAAGGTTTGGCAGTAGAAAAAAAGTAGCCTCAACAGGCTTAAGAACAACAGCAGGGGGTGCCATTGCAGCCAGCACAAAACAACAGCAAGCAACATAAAAATCCAAGTAGGTGGGAAGGCGTGACCTCCAAAATTTGTAGTGGTGAGCTATAGAAAAATCCAAAAATTAACATTAATAGAGAAATAACAGTTTATTTGAATTGAAATTGACCCACTTTTATAGTGATCAAATAGCATTAACCAATTTGATTGAATTTTTTGAATTCAACTTTAATGCTATCACACCTCTCTTCAAAAAATTCTTATAAGTGGTTTGAAATCTTGTATATTACTTTTCAGAGTAATTAATATTATAATTTCATAAGCTAACTCATGATCTTGAGCTAGTTACTCTGTCTTTTTTGTTCAAGTTAGCATTTATTCTCTGATAAGCCTTGCTTGCTAATTTTGTAGCTCATTTTATCCTAGTTTTTAATGAATTTATAGCTCAAAAATAGTATTCTGACATTTTTGTTCTTCTAGTTACTTTTATATTTTATTTTTGCTATCTGTCATTTAAACACAGTTTTTTACCCTTTCAACCTCTATCAGCCCATCTACTAGCCACTCTACCTGCAATTTTCTTGCTTTCTGGCTTATCTTACATGCCAGTTTATTTTAAAAAAATATTTTTTAAAGAAAGAATATAAAGACTTAACACTTAAAAACATATTATTTTTATCTTAGCTTACATCAGAAAACATACCAGACTTAATTGTAAAGGCATCTAGCATATTATCAAATCTAGGTTGTTTAAAGACAAGTATAATTACCTTTCTGCTTATCAAGCCATCATAAAAGTATATCTCACATCAAAGCTAAGTTATTTTTTTGCCTCTGATCTCCTTATAAACAGCTTTAATAAGCTATTTAATATTATGTATATTACTTTTTTGAAAATTATTGATATTATGATCTCTGCTTGTCAGAAATTCAAGTACTGTGGGTAAAATAAGTGGCTATAGACATAGGCTGAAAAGCCAGACTAAAGGGCAAAGCCTTATACAAAATTATGGTTAACTTGATAACATAATATAGTAAGCATTTTAATAAAAACCAGAGGCTTATAGCAAAAACCATAAAATTTACCAAGCTATTAAAATGATATACAATACTTTAAAAGGCTTAATGAAGATGGTTTTATTAGCAACAACAAAAAATTGCTGACAGTTGGGCCTAGGCTTAAGTGACAGAGTCATTGATACAAAATAGATAGGCATATATTTATACTTGTCTCTGAATATTATATATCAGAAAATTCACCAAATATCTTCTTAGTTTACATATTCTGGTTTTCTGGTTCAGTCTAGTGGCTCTGCCAAAAAGAAGATTTCTCAATTGAAATTTTTGCAGACCTAATTTGAAAAATATTTGATGAAATGCACTGGCTCAAAGCATGAGCCAAGAAGAAAAATTAATGTGAGCCAAAAATCTGCATGCAGATCAGTGAGTTAGTTAACAGGTGCAGAAAATCCTGTTGCTGTTGTATAAAAATGATAAAAAGGAGAATCAGATAAGAAAATCTGCTTGAACTAAAGGTTTATCACAACTTTATTAGCAGAATGACAATGAGGCCCAACATTGAATTAACAGAATACATATACTCTCTTGCCAGACCTCATTTTTTAAACAAAAATCAGTAGCTTAAAAGTCTGACAACAAAAATCTGAGTGAAACAAAGTGTCATCAGGCTTGAGCAGACATTCATTGGCCAGCTTTAGATAATAGGCGTTGAAATTCCTCTGTTTGCAATCCTTATTTTTAAAACCAGACTTTATGGCAAAATATTTGTTGTTTTCAGATACTTAGTTTATCTTTTGACACTTTTCATTGATGAAACTGTGAATGATTTTGGCCAAAACTTTAATAATGTGTTGTAGCCCCTTGACATATTTGAAGTGATTATGTGGTACATTATTGGTTTGACCTCTTCTGAGTTCAGCAAAACTCTATCAGTTTGTGGGCTTCTAATTGAATAACCTTTATATTTAAGCTAAAATTTTTATTTGGATGTCTGGCTTTTTTGACAAACAGGCTGCAAGGTAGGCAGTCTGAGATTTGAATTTTGATTATTATTTTGCTTTATAGAAAAAACTTGTTATTTGTGTCACTACTACTGATTCTTGGTCTTAAGTTGTAAATTTTATTTCATATATATTTAATTTAGTGCTGATTGTTGTGTTTGGCTCCTGGGGACAACATCCAGGAGGACACAGCAGGAAATTTTTATAACAAAAGATTTGAGGTCTGGAGCTAGCCTTAGATTAGCCTTCAGGGCAAAATTAAGGGCACATACCTTAATTTCCTGGAAAACAAGATGTAAAAGTCCTTTTGGCAGAAAGGACAGGAAAAAGCCTGAAGATTATAAAAGCCAACACAAAATGTGGATAAATTTGTCTTTATTAGGAGAAATCATTCTACTTAAATAGTAGACAAGGAACAGTGATCACTCATTAGGAAGACAGAGTGGCTGAGGGGGTCACGTTGGGATGAGGTCATACCAGGATCAATCACAGACAGGTACAATAATCTGGAATGGGTGGATATTAAACAAGACCCATCTGTGGAAGGCATGGAATTTCCGAACTTGAAAGCAAACCAAGCCAAATCATTGCAACTATCCATATTCAAAGGCCATATCAAAATAGCATTAATTGCACAATTTACAACATCTTCCCCCTAAAGATTGGATACAGGGAGTTGATATTTGCAGAGAAATTTGGAGTAAACACGGGCAAAAGGACGTCCAGAAGACAGAAGTTTCACGGTATACTCAACACCCTTTTTAAAGGTGACCTCACAGGGCCTAACCCAGAGGGAATCCAGCTTATGGGCTCTACCACCCGTAGAATTCTGGTAGTAGAGAACTAGATCACCTATTTGATACTCAGGGAGGGGGGCTCTAGCAGCATTGGATGGGGAGAGCTCCAAAGCCTTGACCTTATAAGCAGTGGAATAGGCTGTTGCTTGGATGTCAATGATACAATTGGTTAAGTCTTTAACATGGGCCTCAGGATTTGCAGACACATAAAATTTGATCAAGGGGGGGGGTCCTAAGATTGAGGGGGTAGCAGCCTCACGTCCATATAACAGGGCAAAAGGGGATTGACCAGTTACTCAATGTCTACTGAGTTGATAAACAAAGAGGGTTGCAGGGAGGAACATATCCCAATTGGCAGCATCAGAGAGCGTGAGTTTCCTCATTATAGACACCAGGGTGGAGTTTGCTTGTTTGACAGTTCCATTGATTGAGGGGTTACATGGCGCAGAAAAAAATTGATGAGTCCCCATAGCTTCAACAATAGAAGTGATGAGGCGAGCATTAAAGTTGGTACCATTGTCAGAAAGCAGGACTTGAGGGCAACCATGTTGATAGAAAATGCCTTGCAGCAAGAAAGTAGGCGTGGTCTTAGCAGTTATATCTTTTGTTGCTCTGGCTTCAACCCACTTGCTAAAATGGTCTACGGCAACCAAGATAAACTGACATCCTGACCTAGACCAAGGGAAAGGCCCAACAGCATCAATACTTACCACGTGAAAGGCATGTTTTGGAGGGATGAGTTTGAACTGGTGTTGAGATGGGCAAGGGCGTTAGAGCTGACAGGAATGACAGGAGGCGAGAACATCAGGGATCAGGAGTTGCATGTTTTCCCAATAGAAGTTTTTGCACAACCAGTCATGAGTCTTTGCTATGCCCCCATGGTCAGTGTCAATATATGCTTGAAGGATAATGGCTATTCTCATGCTAGGTCAGACATAGGGTAGGTAGGCATTGTTAACCTTTTTGAAGAGCTGTCTATCACAAATTACAGTGTCCTTGGATAGGGTCTGTAACGCCAAGTGAATGTCTTCTGGCTCAGTGGTCCAAGAATCAGGATACCCTATTAACTTGTACAGACAATCAGCGTCAGCAGGATAGATAGCTAGGACTGGCATCCTTGACAGGCCATCAGCATTCTGATGTTGGGCCCCAGGATGGTGTATCACAGTGAAATCATACCCTTGTAGACTCAAGCCCAACACACTAGTCAACCTTCAGGTTCTTTTAGCTGTTGCAGCCATTTGAGGGAGGAGTGATCTGTGACCACTGTGAAGTGGGTCCCATAAATGTAATGCCAAAACTGTTTTGCCGCATGAAACACTGCCAGGAATTTCTTCTCAGTGACGCTGTAGTTCATCTTGTGCTTATTGAGGAGCCTTGAAAGTAGGCTACAGGTCAATCCACACCTTCATTGTCAAGTTGGGCAAGGATGGCACCCACAGCTACTTCACTAGCGTCAGTATACAAGATGAACTCATTATCATAATAAGGATAGACTAAGATAGGAGCCTCCTTGAACTTGGCCTTCATTGCTTCAAATGCTTGTTGTTGGCTGTCAGTCCATTCAAAGGGGATGTTGCAAAGCAGTTAGACAAGGGGTTCATTCAGTTCAGCAAAGTCAGGTATGAACTGTCAGTAGTACCTGTCATACCAAGAAATACTTGAACCTCTCAAAGATTTGTGGGAGGTAGCATCTTGTCAATGGCTTTTACCTTGCTATTCATGGGATGGATTCTAGTTTGAGTGACCTCATGACCTAAGAATTCAAGATGTTCCTTAAAGAAGGAGCACTTGGAGGGTTTGAGTTTCAAGCCAGCTTTGCAAATCTTGATGTGGACAGCCTTGAGGTGTTTCAAGTGATTGTTAAAGGTAGCGCTGAATACAGTGATGTCATCAAGGTACATGAGGATGCAGGAGAGCTTTAGGTTGTGTAAGATAGAGTTCATAGCTTGTTGAAATGTGGCAGGGGCATTGCAGAGTCCCTGGGGCATACAAGTGGGTTCAAAAAAGCCTTCTGAAGTGATAAGCGCAGCTTTTTCTTGATCTTCAGAAGATAAGTCAACTTGTCAGTATCCAGAAGCTAGATCCATGGCTGAGAAAAACTTGGAACCACCCAGCTGTCTGAGAGCATTGTCAATTCTGGGCAAAGGGTACAAGTCTTTCTTAGTGAGAGAGTTCAGGTGACAATAGTGCATTACAATGTGATGTCCGCCATCCTTTTTCTTGAGGATCAGTAGCAGGGAAGCCCAAGGACTTTAGGAAGGAGCCATTAACCCAGTGTCCAGAAGTTGCTTGAGTTTTTTAGACACCTGAGCATCTTCTACCCTACTACAGTGATATGGTTTGGCACAAAAGGGGGGCACATCCCAAGTATCAATCTGATGGATGACTCTTTTAGCTAGGCCATAGTATGTAGATCCAGAGGCAAAGATGTTGCTGAACTGATTGAGCAAGTCCAACACGTCTTTTTGTTGAACAGAAGACAGTTGGGGGATATCAGCAGCGGTGAACAAGGAGAGAACTTGAGGATTGTCTTCAGGTAGATTGAAATCACTGAAAGTTCCAAAAGGGTAGAGGGAGGCCACTTGTTCTGCCCCCAGTATACAATTATGTCCCACAACCTGGCCTCGAGTCACCTGCATGGGCAGGGCTATCAGGTTGGCAAGCAGTAATTGTACGGTCTCTTTGTGGGTTTGATCTAGAATCCCAGGGCACAGGCAGGGCTCTGTACAGCTTAGGGATTCAGGTGAGTAAAGGTCAAAGAACAACTCTTCAGGTAGCTCATAAAAAATCTGGAAATCAATCACCACTTAAGAGCCCAGGGGGATGGTGATAGCTGCTGGGGCAAGAAGAGGTACCCCGTCCTCCGCAAGGCAGGAAGGAGGAGGGGTGCACATGTTGGAGGAGTGAGTCCTATACTTGAGAGAGAAAATACCTGTGGGGTACTCAAGCATGCAAGCTTTAAGACGTTTTCCTGGGAGGCGTGGAGGTTCCTCAAAAATCAAAGGAACCTCATATCCTAAGAGAAAAAGGTATCCATCTTGTAAGTTTACAATCCTGTTATATTCTTGGAGGAATTGAGTACCAACCAAGAGGTCATAGATTTTTTCTTGAGTACTACAGCAGGGGACACAATGAGGAGTTTCCCAAACCTCATGGGTAGAGTGGAGTAGGCAACAATGGCTCATGTTTGTGCCATGTCAGCTGTGCCATACAACTGAGTATAGTTGAGGTCAGAGGCCAGCTTAAGTTTCTTCATTAGTTTGGAAGATACCACATTAACTGGAGAACCTGTGTCCAAGATGGCTTTGCTCTTAATCTTTTGGATTGATACTTCCACGTGGGTTGTATTTTTTCCAAAGAGAGGCAAGACTGCCAACACATCTTGCGCAGCCTCTAGCTCCTTTTCTCATTTGGCTAGCATGTACTGTAACACAGGAATCTCCTTATATACAGTCTGTAGAGGGAGAGATACAGTTACATTTTGGAAGAGAGCTTTGGATGACTTGGCTGCTTCCTCTGAAGAATCAACCAAGATGGGAGGTCAATGGGCTTGAGCTAGGTAAGGGCAAGCCACCATGGACTTAGCTTCACTTGCAGGTACTCAGGAAGTGGTGGTGGTCTTTGCAGAGCAAAGTTTTGTATGGTACAGGGATGGTTTCTGGGACAGCCAGAACAGAATAGCCATAACTATCAGAATCTTCACTATCAGATCTTCCGGCTCCAAATCACTGGAGAGATTTTGAAATAGATGAAGGATAGTTAGCCAGAGGAAGAAATAGTTTCCTCATCAGACAGAGGATCAGGGGAAGACGGGGGAGATTGATCATCAGAGAGCGTCTCCGTTTCTAAGTTGACCTCTATTTTCCCGCCTGTTCCTTGGGATCACAAACTTCCACTTGAGGATTAGTGCAAGTACGCAAGTGGTGCCCAATTTGGCCACAGTTAAGGCAGCCTTGCCTCTTAGCCTGTCCACCAGCACCCAGGGTCATTATGTGCAGCGTACAAGAGGTAGTCCTAGCATTGCTGGCTTTATTTTCATGTACCACTGTACCTCCATGGGTCAAATGCATGTCTTGTAAGAGAGTCTTAATACTCTTCATGGAAGTGAGCAAAGCCTTGTGTGCCTTAAAGTGTAGGCATAGAAGCTGTTTCACCTTCAATGCATTTGAATAAGTTGTGTATGCTTCCCAAGGAGTTAACTGTCGGCTGGTGATTAAAAGCTGGCCTTTAATATAGAAACAATCTGCAAACTCAGCCAGGGTTTCCTTGGGCTTAAAGGCAATGTGCATAAATGCATCCTTCTTGACCTCCAAGCTGAGATCTCCTCTGAACTCCTCAATAAGGAGGCGCTTCATGTCCTCCCAAGTGACAATGAAGGGGAGCTTGGGGACCACTATTTCTTGACAGGTGGGACAAAGACAGGTGAGGGTGTGTTCCTTCTTGAGCTTGTTGGTAGCCTTACATATTGCAGTTTTGTAAATGGTTAGAAAGACAGCAATGATAGAGGTTTTTGGATTAAATATCTGCTTAAAGGTTAGTTTGTAGTTTGGGTTTATAGACAAGGACAAGGACTGACTGTTTTCACCAGGGTTGAGGACGTTAATATGAGGGTTGCCTTCAAACTTGGATTCAGCAGCAGGTTGTCTAGCCCAAAGGAGTCAAAGGCTTTTCTCTAAAGTGCCCAAAGTAGAGCTGTTCTGCCCACTTATGTCCCTAGCAGTGGCAGCAGCAGTCCCAAATTCATCAATCTTGATTTGTTGTACTGCCAGGGTGCCAGCAATCCAATTGACACAAGTAGTCAGAGAAGTGGCCTGAGCAACCAAGGGGACAACTTATCTATTCAGTGTCTCAGTAAAGCAGGAGAGGTTTGGTCCCTCTCTTTCCAATGTGCCTTGCCTATCAGCTACATCATTTGTCACTTCTGCAAGTTGATATAATGCACGCACATAGTTGACCTGGGATTGACATTCAAGACCAGGGCAACAACCATGATTTCATGAGCAGGAGTATTAGCAACTTCACCTTCCTCTTCATCTTCAGATTCAGATGACAAACCCTCAGAATTAGAGAGGCGCTGTCTTAAGTACTTGATTTCACCTTGTAAGATAGCCACCTGATCAGTGAGGGAGGCAATACAAGGGTCAGTCATTGGTTCAACTGAAGAGGGTTCTGAACAGAAGCTTGACGTCAAGTGGTAGCCTTGAGTTTGGAGATTGCCTCCCATACCTTGGTTTCAAAATCAGATGGGGTCTCAACAGGAGGTGTGGGAGGTGTCACCTCAATAGACGCTACCCTGTCATCCACATTATTTTGTACCTGGTATAGAGTGTCACCTAGTGCAGTCTTATTCAGACTGTATTGATGCTGCAGATGGCAGCCCCAAATATCAACATGAGCTCCTATCAATTCAAGTTGTGGGTTGACATGCTCCCTGAATTGATTAAGCTCACTAGTCAGAGTCTCAAAATCCTGGCAATGGTTTGGCAGAAAGGCCTCAATTTTCTCACGTCACACTTCCTAATGTTCATCCAATTTGCATAATTAGTCCTTTATGTATCCAGGGAGCAAGTAACAAAGGGATTTCAGGGAAGCAGTTAAGTACTTCTGTGACGCCAGTGAGTTGTGCTGGTTGTTGGAAATACATGCAAAGAGATTGTGGGACCATTCTTGATAAGCCATATTTTTAGCATGGTTATTTAAGACGGCGGTGGCTACAGCATCTAGTAGCTGATTCTGGGATCCTAAAGCAAGTTGGTGGTGAACTAGGGCAGGTTGGATGAATTGGTTGACCAACACACCAATTGTATCCATGGATTTCATCAAAGCAGGGGGAGACCAAAGTCCAAAAGGAAGGAGTACAGGTCTTCAGAAGCATACCTGGGACGGAGGACAGGGATAGAGTGCATTGCCACAGTTCCAGAATAGAGAAGGGAGCAGGCAGCAGCACAAGCTTGCTTGTAGTTGAGAGAAAAAGCAGGAAGGGGGCCCACACGGGCCCAGGAGACAGGACCAATACCATAGGATTTGAGGGGGCATTGGTGATGTCTTCTTCTAGAGGGGGACTAGAAACTTTAGGTTGATTGGGTACTTCAGAAACAAAGGGAGAAGGACCAGAGAATGCGCGTGGGAACAGGGTAACCAAGGGGCTTGCATCCCCTGTAGTGAGCATCATTTTGTTGTGTTTGGCTCATAGGGACAACATCTAGGAGGACACGGCGGGAAATCTTTATAACAAAAGATTTGAGGTTCAGAGCTAGCCTTGGGTTAGCCTTCAAGGCAAAATTAAGGGCACATACCTTAATTTCCTGGAAAACAAGATGTAAAAGTCCTTTTGGCAGAAAGGACAGGAAAAAGCCTGAAGATTATAAAAGCCAACACAAATGTGGATAAACTTGTCTTTATTAGGAGAAATGATTCTACTTAAATAGTAGACAAGGAACAGTGATCACTCATTAGGAAGACAGAGTGACTGAGGGGGTCATGTTGGGATGAGGTCATACCAGGATCAATCACAGACAGGTACAATAATCCGGAATGGGTGGATATTAAACAAGACCCATCTGTGGAAGGCAAGGAATTTCCGAACTTGAAAGCAAACCCAGCCAAATCTTCACAGCTATCAATATTTGAAGGCCATATCAAAATAGCATTAATTGCACAATTTACAACACTGATCATATGATAAGCTATACTCATTCTAACAATTGGTCTTTTCTATCCTTAATTATGACCAGCTGGTTATCTAAAAATTACTTTCTGACAAAAAACATAATTTTTTACCAATTTTCTTGTTCGAAAAACCTGCCTCTCACACCAGAGACTAAAAACCACTTTTTTGTCTATTATAATAAGAAATTTTCTTGAACAATAGCTTAAATACATACATGTAAACTTTGCTTATTTTTGCAAGCCACTATACTACATTAAATGAGTTTATTACTCACTAGAAAAGAGCACCTAAAACCAATAAGTTATCTGACAAATGCCACTGAAGCCATCTGCCAGTACAAGAAAAAAGGAAAGTGAAGTCTAGTTTATAAGATAATAATATTAAAGTTGTAGCAAAAACAATGCCTTATATGGGAATCAAATCTGTTATCAGGTGAGGAGTGCAAACAGTGAAGCTGCTTCTGCACCCGCTCTCAATTTTGCTATAGGCAAAAATGAGAGCGGTTGTGAAAGCAAATTGTGTTGGATTTGAGCTTTTGAGGTCCTGGGAGGCCAGGCAATACTAATTAGGCTTTTTTAGCTGTCATGTTATTTTTTGATATCTCTCACTTTATTTAGTAATTTATGATTCTGAACAAGAAACCAGTTAAAAATAATATAATCTATGCCTGTTAGAGCTTTTAAGACCAAGCCAAATTTAGCAATTAAATCAGCAGCACTCACTAGACATCTGTAACCCATTTTTTAGCAATCAATGATCAGTCAGGTTAAGACCAGGCATTATAATGCGAAGCTTTTATTCTCAATTGCAAAGATTTTTGCAACTTACCTCTCAATTAAATGAAAGAGATCTTGGTGCCCAAACATGTTACCCAGATATAAAAAAACAAAATATACACTTATAGGTAAGTACTATTAAAAATTATAAAAATCATTAAAAGTTATTATTGCTGTTTTTCCAAATAAATTCTTGTTATGAATCTTTGGTTCACCAACTTTTTATCTTGTTTTTTATACTTTTTTATCTGCGATTGCCCAGACATCAATGCACTCAACCAAGAGTAGACAAGTAAAATTTTGTTAAAGACCCAAAAGCACCTGACAACTAATTTTTTACTGTCACTTTCTTTAGTCCTGTGCACTATATTGAATATCTGCCTAATCTTAACCACAAACAGTGAACCTTGAAAGACTTATTTGGTTACACTAAATCATACACCCCCAAGAAATCATATCATCTAGTTTGTGACAAAAAGAACACCACTGTATAATGTCTTATATTTAACTGAAAATAAAACAATTATTCTGCCTATCTGATTCTTGTTGGACACTTTTTGGCACTTAAACCAACTTTATCTTTCCTGTTTATCACTAAAACTAATAGCCAGAGGAGTCAGTTTTTAGGGTCTTTTATCTAACGTTCACAGAATTAATTGAATCTGCCTTGCCAGTAGCTGGCTCCTGGTCTGTTGTAAGAAAGTCACTTTTTACTTGATAAAATTGAGCTTCATCACTTGTGAGTCATGTCTGTATTTGTCTCTGCCACTTTTTACCTAATTTCAGGATTGAAAATTTATCATATCTGGAAAATTAGGCCTGGAAACAAGATTCAAACCCCAATCCTGAACACTTGCGGGTTGCCAGCCTTGAGAACCAAGAGGCCCCCTGTCTGTGTTTTCCTGGGATCAAACCCCCTTGAGCTGAAGCCCAGACTAAGTCATGAAGCAAGAATACTGACGTGGACTTGAGAGTGGTGGCGCCTGGGAAGAGACTTCTCAACTTGCCTAATGAAGGCAAGAAAAGTCTCTCTGTAACCTTCATGAACTTTAAGCCCTCACAGGCAACCAATTGTAAAGGGTCTGGATGTACAAGCATTCTGGCTACTGCTAATCTAATTAACATCCAGCCATTGCCCAATTTGGTGCCCTTCCAATATACCGTTTGACATACCGAGAATGGTAACCAAGCAATAACACATGACTGTCCAAGTATCCAGTGGCTCAAACCCATCCCGCACATGACTAACCCCTAGGTTTGATCCAACTAAATCTCTGCCACATTCAAGTCTATATAAGTCTAAAGTATTATCCAATAAAAATACTTCTCTTCTTTCTTAATTCCATATTTGAAGCTTTCCCAAAAGGCACTCCTTATCACAATCAAGCCCAGCTACTAGAGAAAAGCGCGGCTTAAGGCCTGCTCTCATGGCCTGAGCTCAAGAACAGAAGACCCAAGTAACATTTCATGGGTTTCCACTAATGAGAAGTCTCCCAGTAGCGGTGTCATTTTGCCTCTCCCAAACCCGGGTGTCTTGGCCTTTCAACCAAAAAAATTCTGACCTGTTGAGGATTTATTTATGAAAAATGTGAAATTTGGCAGTGTGGTGCTATATAAGCTCATAGAACCTGTGCTGATACTGTATTGCCATTTTTAAATAAAATGATTATGAGACATTAGTTTCCTCATTTGTTAAATATTTTATTCTCACAATTTACCAAATCAGTTTCAGATCTTCATAGTCATTTGTCCCTTTGCCCGCAGTTTATGATCTCACAGTGCTCTCTTTGGTCCTGTCTACTACACAGAATATTCTCTGAAGCCCAAATACAAAGAATTTACCCTTGATAATATACTAAAAGCAGATCCCCTGGACCGGCTGAATTTGTGAGTAAGATTTAATAGACAAGGCTCTTGGCATTACTCCAAGTTCATTCTTTTCAAAGACAAGTCCAATCACCTGTCTGCCTACTAATTTGATATGAAACTGCCTGTAACTCCCAAACTGATGCCTGCATCTGCCGCTGAACTTCTTATGGACCAATCAACAAGCTATTTAAAGTAGTATATATTGTCTTCATTGGAGTAATAAACACTATTTTCTCAACCGCTGGCCCATGGTCCTGGGTAGGAAAGTCCTTCTCATACCTTTTTAAGTTAGCTTCTATTTTGTGGTGGGCTCTACCTGCAAAAAAACAGCCCACATGATCCCAGAAAATGACAGGCTGCTGCCCAAACTTGGATCCCTGACATAATGGCACAGCACAATAAGTCTGGTTTCTGACAGATATATACACAGTATTTTTAAAAGCTATGATGAAAATCAAAAATACTTCAGATTTAAACAAATTCAACTCATATTTAAGCAAACCCCAACTATCAGTGTAAAATATACACTCTGTTAACAGGGAATTTTGGTGCTAATGGACAAAATAAGTCAATACAGCAACAAAATGCTCATGCACCAAACAAAAATATTCAAAATACAAACCCAAATACATGAATTCACAAGCAAAATGATATGAGTTGACCTTTGGTGTACACATTTTTAGTATGTAAATTGGTGACAAAATACACTCACGCGTGGTGAGTCAAAACTCAAACCAAAAATGAAACACAATAAAAAATTAGCATGTAAACAAAACCACTTGATTGTTGTGTGCAATAGATTGTAATCAAGAATGATACTAAGATATATAAAATAAGGCACCCAATCTGAAACACAAAATTTAAAAAATATTGTGTTGGGTACTTAAATCTGGCTTAAAATCTGGGGAAAAGGGTGGAAAATATTTCAGGTATTCTAAAATGGGCGTTGTAAAACCAAAAACAACTAATTAAAAAATAAAAATCTAAAATCAGGATATTAGGTGGGGAAAACTCTAATTAAATACTCATATTCAGATAAAAGCAAAAATCAAAACCAGAAAGTCACTTAATTAAAATCTATTCAGTATTTTATTAAATTTTAAGACAAAAAAAACACAACAACAGAGTAACAATGCACTTGTTGTGTGCCGCAGTTGCAGTTGCACCTGTAGGTCAAAAATTGAGTCAGTGCAACGCAAGTACCTACTTAGAAAGAAGATACAATAGAAGAGTTTAATAGTGAGGTTGCACTGACACAGCCAGTTCAAGGAGCACAATGTGCAAGGGTGTAGAGCATCAACCCTTGGGTTCTCAAGCTAACCCAGAAGCTTATCAAGGTCACCACTACCAAGAAAGTTAGTAACAAAGAGGTGGAACTTATTTTGTTTGTATTTGGCTCTGTCTACTGCCAGGAGTCAGTCCTGTCAGCCATGATGAAGAAGGTTAAGCCTGTGCTTGACACTAGCTGCAAGCCCAATTCCAGTGATGGCAACCAGGAAGACAAAAACAAGTCTGATTTTTATATGACTACAGAGGGGCAGCCAGTGCTCAAAAAGGTTGCAGCCATCTACAACAAGGTGTTCATGCCTTGTGTGCCAGTCCCTGAGCAGGATCCTAGTTCAACCAAACCTATCAAGGCCGCCTAAAAGCTCATTCCCAACATAGGCACATCATTATTCTCAGGCTTACATGGGAATCTGATAATTACAAGACAGCCACGGCCCTTGTTGGGGTGGATCCCAAATACACCAGCAAGTATTCAACAAGTAAATTAATACTGGCTGAGTTCTTACCACAGAAAAATCCTTGCACATTTCCATCATGCTCACCAAGGAGCACAAATAGGCAATTCATCAGTGGATAAACCAAGACTTTTGTCTCCAACTAGAAAATATATAGGCAATGATCAAGTCTAATTTTGGGGTTGAGGCTTCAATTTTCTTTTACTACCATGTGGTCAAGGATATGTGGGTTTTCCTGGGAAAAAACTTGGGCATCTTCTTATAACCAAAACAGTCCTTTAAATATTGAAACCTGGAAAAATACACTGAGGTGTACACTGCCATCAAAACCAGGCAATCATCAAATTCTATTGTATGGCAAATTAGTGTTTGTCTTGTCTATTTGAAATGCCTATGGCTATGTTTCCAAAGGCTCCAATGACAGAGTAGCTTAGTGTGCTGCAGTCCGCATCATAGCCTATTTGATGATTGCTCTCCTTTATCCAAAGAGGATTGAGCTCTATCAAATGATTTTGGATCTCATAAAGTATGACCTTCCTGTTGTTCCTCTAATTGGTCCAGGAGCACCTAAGGCGCACAAGCCTGGACTTTACCAATGTAATTGTTTTGGATAACATTGGACTCCACAAGGTGGCAGATATTCTTGAGGAATTCCCAACTATTGACACCAGCATTGCAATTGGCCCCTAATGATTGGTCACATCAAATTTGCGCCTCCTATTTTTCCCTGCCTATTCCTCATTCCTAAACTCTATCAAGGAGGTCTTTGGGTGGCTCAAGCAAGTTGTCAAGCAGGGACACCAACTAGAACCAAGGAGCTTTTTGATTTGCTGCAGGCCAGGATTCACATTATTTCAGCTGAGATAGTGGCCAAATTCTATGGCCACACTGATTCCTTTCTCCCTGTGTGCCTTGACAAACAGCCAATCAACTAAAAGCTTAGCAGTTCTGACTATTTCTATTTTTTAATTTACTATTTTAGATTTATGAATTATTGTTTTATATTTAGATGACTTCAGGCCACAATTTTATACAGTGGCATCATTGACACAAAAAAAATAATTTTTAATTGTAACTTAATTATATCTATTAGATTCTATGATGGCTATTTCAAATTTGTAATATCAGAACATGATAATTATATAGAAATATCACTTCTGTCAAATACATATAAAAAGAAAGCTAAAAAAATAAAAACACTCAAGTTAGATGTGAATTTTATAAACAGATATTTATGCTTTATGAAGATCTTTTCTAGGACTTTTTTGTAAAAAGTGTTTGCTAAAATAGAAGTTAAAAAATTAATTAATATAAAAAGTAAAAATTAAAAGTGTAAAATTATATTTGAGGGAAAGAGATTTTATTAGTTGCAACAATAATGAGTTCTGCGGTATGTACTCACCCAGCAAGGGAGGTGGCACACAACCTCCACCGCCATATCATGTACAGTAGATACTCCACAGTCAAAATATTTGTGTCTTCTAGTAAAAGAAAGGATGGTCAGATGAGAGTTCATGAGCAGCTTTTTGGGCAAGGCTTCAAATATATACCAGCCAGGACCAGAGCGTTCTGAATCACATGATCAATCAAGTTGTAGACAAGAAACACCTTCTTTTCATCCAGGGAGAGCCTGGCCTTGTCAATTACAGAAAGGACCCTGTCCAGGTCCTCTACATTGGTGCCCATCCTGAAGTAAAGGAGGAACCCCAGGTAAACAACAAGATAAAGCCTTTGCTGGGCAAAGGCTTCTGTAAACTCAAAAAGTTTATTGAACACAGCACTAATTTTTTCTTTTGCTTTGTCTTTGTGAAGGTAAAATTCATAGCCTAAGGAAGCCCTGTCTCATCAGCACTTCAGGCCAGCCTGAAGTTTGCCAGAAAGATTTTGGTCTTCTTTACAGCTGTTGTGTTGACAACAGCCAATTTACCTACCACACACCTGAAGTTTTCTAGCAGGTATGTCAGGAAACTAACCCTGATCTTCTGGCTTGTTAGTGTTTGGAAACTGGCAGTTTGCGGACTGGGTGGGCAAGACCTACCAAAGAATTGGCGCTAACTTAATAAGGTAGGACATTGACCTTCCCACCCATGACCACAGGCTGGCAGCGGGAACAATAGTATCTATTACTCCTGTGAGAGTAATATATACAATCCCAAATAGATTATTGGTGTGGTCCAGGAAAAGCTCAACAGCAGAAGCAGACATTGGTTTGGGGGTGACAGGTGGTTCCATGTCTAATTGGTAGGCAGAAAGAAAGTTGTATTTATCTCTGAACAGGCAGGGCTTGGTAACGTACCAAGAGCCTTCTTGGTTGTATCTGGTTAACTCAGTAGTTCTGGCCAAGGGATTCTGGGCTAGTATGTTGTCGGCAGTGTAGTTGTCTTAAATTGCGCAATTAATGCTAATTTGATATGGCCTTTGAATATTGATAGTTGCAAAAATTTGGCTGGGTTTGCCTTCAAGTTCGGAAATTCCTTGCCTTCTGCAAATGGGTCTGGTTCAATATCCACTCATTCCGGATTATCATACCTGTCTGTGATTGATCCTGGTATGACCTCATCCCAACGTGACCCCCTCAGCCACTCTGTCTTCCTAATGAGTGATCACCGTTCCTTGTCTACTATTTAAGTAGAATCATTTCTCCTAATAAAGACAAGTTTATCCACATTTGTGTTGGCTTTTATAATCTTCAGGCTTTTTCCTGTCCTTTCTGCCAAAAGGACTTTTACATCTTGTTTTCCAGGAAATTAAGGTATGTGCCCTTAATTTTGCCCTGAAGGCTAACCCAAGGCTAGCTTTGAACCTCAAATATTTTATTTTAAAGATTTCCCGCTGTGGCTTCCTGGATGTAATCTCCAGGAGCCAAACATGACAAAATAGTGCTCACTACAGGGGCTGCAAGCCCCTTGGTTACCCTGTTCTCACGCGCATTCTCTGGTCCTTCTCCCTTTGTTTCTGAAGTACCCAATCAACCTAAAGTTTCTAGTCCCCCTCTAGAAGAAGACATCACCAATGCCTCCTCAAATCCTATGGTATTGGTTCTGTCTCCCGGGCCCGTGTGGGCCCCCTTCCTGCTTTTTCTCTCAACTACAAGCAAGCTTGTGCTGCTGCCTGCTCCCTTCTCTATTCTGGAACTGTGGCAATGCACTCTATCCCTGTCCTCCGTCCCAGGTATGCTTCTGAAGACCTGTACTCCTTCCTTTTGGACTTTGGTCTCCCCCTGCTTTGATGAAATCCATGGATACAATTGGTGTGTTGGTCAACCAATTCATCCAACCTGCCCTAGTTCACCACCAACTTGCTTTAGGATCCCAGAATCAGCTACTAGATGCTGTAGCCACCGCCATCTTAAATAACCATGCTAAAAATATGGCTTATCAAGAATGGTCCCACAATCTCTTTGAATGTATTTCCAACAACCAGCACAACTCACTGGCGTCACAGAAGTACTTAACTGCTTCCCTGAAATCCCTTTGTTCCTTGCTTCCTGGATAAATAAAGGATTGGCTATGTGAATTGGATGAACATCAGGCAGCGTGACGTGAGCAATTGAGGCCGTTCTGCTAAACCATTGCCAGGATTTTGAGACTCTGGTTAGTGAGCTTAATCAGTTCAGGGATCATGTCAACTTGCAACTTGAATTGATAGAAGCTCATGTTGATACTTGGGGCTGCCATCTACAACATCAATACGGTCTGGATAAGGCTGCACTAGGCAACACTCTATACCAGGTGCAAAATAATGTGGATGACAGGGTAGCGTCTATTGAGGTGACCCCTCCCGCTCCTCCTGTTGAGATCCCATCTGATTTCAAAACCAAGGTATTGGAGGCCATTGCCAAGCTCAAGGCTACCACTCAACGTCAAGCTTTTGTGCAGAACCCCCCTCCAGTTGAACTAATTCCTGACCCTTGTATTGCCTCTCTCACTGATCAGGTGGCTACCTTATAAGGTGAAATTTAGTACTTAAGACAGCGCCTCTCTAATTCTGAAGATTTGTCATCTGAATCTGAAGATAAAGAGGAAGGTGAAGTCATTAATACTCACGCTCATGACAATCATGGTTGTTGCCCTGGTCTGAAAGGTCAACCCTGGGTCAACCACAAATTTGCACTAGATCAACTTGCTGAAGTGACAAAAGATGTAGCTGATAGGCAAGACACATTGGAAAGAGAGGTCCAAAACCTCTCCTGCTTTACCAAGACCCTAAATGGACAATTTGCCCCCTTGGTTGCTCAGACCTCTTTTCTGGCTACTTGTGTCAATGGGATTGCTGGCACCCTGACATTACAACAAATCAAGATTGACAAATTTGGGACTGCTGCCGCCACTGCTAGGGATATTAGTGGACAGAACAGCTCTACCTTGGACACTCTAGAGAAAAGCCTTTGACTCTTCTGGGCTAGACAACCTGCTGCTAAATCCAAGTTTGAAGGCAACCCTCATATTAACGTCCTCAACCCTGGTGAAAACAGTCAGTCCTTGTCCTTGTCTATCAACCCAAACTACAAACCAACCTTTAGGCAGATATACAATCCAAAAATCTCTACCATTGCTGCCTTTCTAACCATTTACAAAACTGCAATGTGTAGGGCTACCAACAATCTCAAGAAGGAACACACCCTCACCTGTCTTAATCCTACTTGCCAAGAAGTTGTGGTCTCTGATCTCCCTTCATTGTCACTTGGGAGGACATGAAGCGCCTCCTTATTGAGGAGTCCAGAGGAGATCTCAGCTTGGAGGTCAAGAAGGATGCATTTATGCACATTGCCTTTAAGCCCAAGGAAACCCTGGCTGAGTTTACAGATTTTTTCTATATTGAAGGCCAGCAGTTAATCACCAGCCAACAGTTAACTCCTCAGGAAGCATGCACAACTTGTTCAAATGCATTGAAGGTGAACCAGCTTCTATGCCTACACTTTAAGGCACACAAGGCTTTGCTCACTTCCATGAAGTGCATTAAGACGCTCCTACAAGACATGCATTTGACTCATGAAGGTACAGTGGTACTTGAAAAAAAGCCAGCAATGCTGGGACTGCCTCTTGTACGCTGCACATAATGACCCTGGGTGCTGGTGGACAGGCTAAGAGGCAAGGCTGACACAACTGTGGCCAAATCAGGCATCACTTGTGTACTTGCACTAATTCTTGAGTGGAAGGTTGTGATCCCAAGGAACAGGCAAAAAAGAGAGGTCAGCTTAGAAACGGAGACACTCTCTGCTGACCAATCTCCCCTGTGTCCCCCTGATTTCTGTCTGATGAGGAAGCTCCCTCTTCCTCTGGCCCAACTATCCTTCATATGTTTCACAATCTCTCCAGTGATTCTGAGCCTGAAGATTCTGATAGTGAAGATTCTGATAGTTATGGCTATTCTGTTCTGGGTGTCCCAGAAACCATCCCTGTACCATACAAGCTTTGCTCTGGGAAGACCACCACCACTTCCCAAGTACCTACAAGTAAATTTAAGGCCATGGTGGCTTGCCCTTACCTAGCTCAAGCCCATCAACCTCTGTCTTGGTTGACTCTTCTGAGGATTCAGCCAAGCTAGCCAAAGCTCTCTTTTAAAATGTGGCTGTATCTCTTCCGCTACAGACTGTATATAAGGAGATTCCTGTGTTACAGTGCATGCTAGCTAAATGGGAAAAGGAGCTAGAGGCTGCGCAAGATGTGTTGGAGTCTTGCCCCCCTTTGGGAAAGATACAACCCGCATGAAAGTAAAAATCCAAAAGGTTAAGATCAAAGCCATCTTGGACACGGGTTCTCCAGTTAACGTGGTATCTTCCAAACTAATGTAGAAGCTTTAAGTTGGCCCCCAACCTCAACTACACGCAGTTGTATGGCACAGCTGGCATAGCACAAACATAGGCCATTGGTGCCTACTCCGCTCTACCCATGAGATTTGGGAAACTCCTTATTGCTTCCCCTGCTGTGGTCCTCAAAAACAAAAGCTATGATCTCTTGGTTGGTACTCAATTCCTCCAAGAATATAATGGGATTGTAAACTTACAAGATGGATACCTTTTGCTCTTAGGATATAAGAGTTCATTGATTTTTGAGGAACCTCCGCGCCTCCCAGGAAAACGTCTTAAAACTTACGTGCTTGAGTACCCCACAGGTATCTTCTCTCTCAAGTATAGGACTCACTCCCCCAACTTGTGTACACCTCCTTCTTCCTGCCCTGCAGAAGAAGGGGTTCCTCTGCTATCACCAGCAGCTATCACCATCCCCCAGGCTCTCAAGTGGTGATTGCTCCCCAGATTTTTTATGAGCTACCTGAAAGGTTGTTCTTTGAACTTTACTCACCTGAATCCTTAAGTTGTACAGAGCCCCGCCTGTGTCCTGGGATACTAGATCAAACCCACAAAGAGCCCATACAATTACTGCTTGCCAACCTGACGGCCCTGCTCATGCAGGTGACCCAAGGCCAGGTTGTAGGGCATGGTTGTATACTGGGAGCAGAACAAGTGGCCTCCCTCTATCCCTTCAGAACTTTCAGTGATTTCAATCTACCCAAAGACAATCCTCAGGTTCTCTCCTTGTTCACTGCTGCTGATTTCCCCCAACTGTCTCCTGTTTAACAAAAAGACATGTTGGACCTGCTCAATCAGTTCAGCGACATCTTTGCCTCTGGACCTACAGACTATGGCCTAGCTAAAGAAGTCATCCATCAGATTGATACTGGGGATGCACCCCCTTTTTGTGCCAAACCATACTGCTGTATTAGGGTGGAGGATGTCCAAGTGTCTAAGGAACTCAAGCAACTACTAGACGCTGGTTTACTGGCTTCTTACCAAAGTCCTTGGGCTTCCCTGTTACTGATTTGCAAGAAGAAAGATGGCGGACATCGCATTGTAATAGACTACCACTGCCTGAACTCCCTCACTAAGAAAGACTCATACCCCTTGCCCAGAATTGACGATGCCCTCAGACAGCTGGGTGGTTCCAAGTTTTTCTCAGCCATGGACCTAGCTTCAGGATACTAGCAAGTTAACTTATCTCCTGAAGATTCAGAAAAGGCTGTGCTTATCACTTCAGAAGGCCTTTTTGAGCCCACTTGTATGCCCCAGGGGCTCTGCAACGCCACTGCCACATTTCAACGGGCTATGGATTCCATCCTACAAGACCTAGAGCTCTCTTGTGTCCTTGTGTACCTTGATGACATCACCATATTCAGTGCTACCTTTACCAACCACTTGGAACACCTCAAGGCTGTCTTCAGCAAGATTTGCAAAGCTGGCTTGAAACTCAAACCCTCCAAGTGCTCCTTCTTTAAGAAATGTCTTGAATTCTTAGGTCATGAAGTTACTCAAACCAGAATCTGCCCCATGAATAACAAGGTGGAAGCCATTGACAAGATGCTACCTCTCACAAATCTTTGAGAGGTTCAAGTATTCCTTGGTATGACAGGTACTACTGACAGTTCATACCTGACTTTGCTGAACTGAATGAACCCCTTGTCCAACTGCTTTGCAACATCCCCTTTGAATGGACTGACAGCCAACAACAAGCATTTGAAGCAATGAAGGCCAAGTTCAAGGAGGCTCCTATCTTAGTCTATCCTTATTATGATAATGAGTTTATCTTGTATACTGACTTTAGTGGAGTGGCTGTGGGTGCCATCCTTGCCCAACTTGATAATGAAGGCGTGGATCAACCTGTAGCCTACTTGCCAAGGGTCCTCAATAAGCACAAGAAGAACTACAGCATCACCAAGAAGGAATGTTTGGTGGTGCTGCATGCCGTGAAACGGTTTTGGCACTACATTTATGGGACCCACTTTATGGTGGTCACAGATCACCCTCCCTCAAATGGCTGCAACAGCTAAAGGAACCTGAAGGTCAACTAGCGTGTTGGGCTCTGTGTCTACAAGGGTATGATTTCACTGTGATACACCGTCCTGGGGCCCAACATCAGAACGCGGATGGCCTATCAAGAATGCCAATCCTAGCTATCCATCCCGCTGACGCTGATTGTCTATATGAGTTAATAGGGTATCCTGACTCTTGGACCACTGAGCCAGAAGACATCTGCTTGGCACTATAGACCCTATTCAAGGACACTATAATTTGTGATAGACAACTCTTCAAAAAGGTTAACAATGCCTACCTACCCTACATTTGCCCTAGCATGAGGATAGTCATTATCCTCCAAGCGCATATTGACACTGGCATGGGGCATAGCAAAGACGCATGACTGGTTGTGCAAAAACTTATATTGGGAGAACATGCGCCTCCTGATCCCTGATGTCCCTGCCTCCTGTCATTCCTGTCAGCTCCAATGCCCTTGCCTGTCCCAACACCAGTTCAAACTCATCCCTCCAAAGCATGCCTTCCACACCGTGAGTATTGATGCTGTTGGGCCTTTCTCTTGGTCTAGGTCAGGATGTTGGTTTATCTTGGTTGCTGTAGACCACTTTAGCAAGTGGGTTGAATCCAGAGCAACAAAGGATATAACTGCTAAGACCACGCCTACTTTCTTGCTGCAAGACATTTTCTATCAACATGGTTGCCCTCAAGTCCTGCTCTTTGACAATGGTACCAACTTTAATGTTTGCCCCATCACTTCTATTGTTGAAGCTATGGGGACTTACCAATTGTTTTCCACGCCATATAACCCCTCAACTAATGGAACTGTCAAACAAGCAAACTCCACCCTGGTGTCCATCATGAGGAAAATCACGCTCTCTGATGCTGCCAACTGGGATATGTTTCTCCCTGCAGCCCTCTTTGCTTACCAACTTAGTAGACATCAAGTGACTGGCCAGTCCTCTTTTGCCATGCTGTATGGACGTGAGGCTGCTACCCCCTCAATCTTGGGACCCTCTTTGATCAAATTTGATGTTTCTACAAATCCTGAGGCCCATGTTAAAGACTTAACCAATTGTATCATTGACATCCAAGCAACAGCTTATTCCACTGCTTATAAGGTCTAGGCTTTGGAGCTCTCCCCATCCAATGCTGCTAGAGCCCCCCTCCCTGAGTATCAAGTAGGCAATCTAGTTTTCTACTACCAGAATTGTACAGGTGGTAGAGCCCATAATCTGGATTCTCTAAGGGTTGGGCCCTGTGAGGTCATCTTTAAGAAGGGTGTTGAGTATACCGTGAAACTACTGTCTTCTGGATGTCCTTTTGCCCGCGTTCACTCCAAATTTCTCCGCAAATATCAACTCCCTGTGTCCAATCTTGAGGGGGGAGATGTCGTAAATTGCGCAATTAATGCTATTTTGATATGGCCTTTGAATATTGATAGTTGCAATGATTTGGCTGGGTTTGCCTTCAAGTTCGAAAAACCTTGCCTTCTGCAAATGGGTCTGGTTCAATATCCACCCATTCCAGATTATCATACCTGTCTGTGATTGATCCTGGTATGACCTCATCCCAACGTGACCCCCTCAGCCACTCTATCTTCCTAATGAGTGATCACCATCCCTTGTCTACTATTTAAAGTAGAATCATTACTCCTAATAAAGACAAGTTTATCCAGATTTGTGTTGGCTTTAATAATCTTCAAGCTTTTTCCTGTCCTTTCTGCCAAAAGGACTTTTAAATCTTGTTTTCCAGGAAATTAAGGTATGTTCCCTTAATTTTGCCCTGAAGGCTAACCCAAGGCTAGCTTTGAACCTCAAATCTTTTGTTATAAAGATTTCCTGCTGTGTCCTCCTGGATGTCATCCCCAGGAGCCAAACACAACAGTAGTCCTTGTACTCAGGCTTAAAGGGATATTCTGTGAAATGAACAGGACCAAATAGAGCACCTGGCAGATGGTATGTAGCTGGCAGACTGGCAGGAGGGTTGAATGGTCTTTGAGTTAACTGGCAGATGACAAGGATAAAATACAGCAATTATTGGGGGACCAATATCTTACAAAATTTATTTAAAAATGACAATGGAGATTGATCTTGGTCTGGCAGGCATTTATACCATGCTGTCAGGCTTTATTTCCTGGCCAGGTTTCCTGAGCTTGGGTAGTTTGGCATTGGGGATCTTAGATGGCAGTGTGGCGCTTGGCACTGACAGTTTACCACTGGTTGCTTCAGAATGAGAAGACTTCAAATCCTTCTGTTTAACAAATTGGGCGTCAGGTGTCTCTTATGGTTCAGTGCTACTTTCTGTGCTTTGGGGGAGTTTGAAATAACCCTCATTGGGGAACTCGTGCATTTCATCAAGTAATCTGCCAGTGTCAAGTATTGGCATCTTGGGAAAACTCCTGGCATCTTGCACTGGCAGTTTGCTCGTGAATACCTGCAGTGTGGTTAAATACTTGGGTCCAGGTGGGTTTACAACAACTTTATTATTTGGTTATGGGCTGTCAGGTTCCCAGACTTTGGGTCTGGCGGTCTGCAAAGGGGCTTGTTAGGGTTTGACTCTGGTTCTGTGCTTTGGGATTCAGAAGCATCAACTTGTCATTCTTGACAAGGTAAGAGAGTGTATGCTCTACCAGGAAGCAGAAGCAAGCAGCTGCATATGCCTGACCCATCTTTGATATATTCTTGAATGAGAATGTTTCCAGGACGTCCCAAACAAGCTCAATAGAGTTTACACAGTAAACTTCACTGAGAGTCACCAGGTCAAGACAGATCAATTGGGCATCCTTGTAGGCAGTAACTGCCCACTTGGATGCTTTTTCACCATGTGTTAGCCCCAGGCGCGCGTCCCGCAACATTGGAAAGGAACTGTTTATTCTGTCCTTGAGCTTGCACATAGCAGGAGGATATAATTCCAGATTCCTTAACAAATAATTAGCATAGTTAGTGTAGAACGTGGCAGGGACAAAGAGAACCAGTACCTGGTGTATTATGTCATCAATTATTTTTAAAAAAAGGATAAAAAGTTAAGATCTTTTATTAATTTTTTATTTTTAGATACCTTTTTCAGTGTCCTTCTTGCTAATGGCTTCTGAAAGCTTAGCCATCCTTGGCACAACCAGTTGTGTAGCCAATTTGGTATCTTCTGTTCTGATGTGCTTGGTTGGTTTGAGATGTTCATACATCTCAGGGTCATTGACTCAGACAGACGGCGTAAAGAGAAAAGACATCTTGAACTGTAAGCCCTCCACAACTGTTTTCTGGACCTTAAAAGACTCCCAATAGTCTTCTGAGTGATGTCAGGCATCTTGGCCATTAGCGCTTTTGCAGAAATCTTGTTGATTTTGTTACCTGTTAAGACAGCTGACTTGACTTTGGCCTTAACTTTGTAATCAATCTCCTTGATCTTTGCAATTGCATGATCAAGGTTCTTTAATAATTTCTCTAATTCTCTCATATGATTTTTTACTAACCTTTGCATATGTTTTTATAGCTTTCACGCTAATAAACTCTGTGTTATTCTGATATTATTACATCTTTGTTTATCCCTGTTTTTTCCTATTTACTAAAATATCCCATCTTTTTACTCATTGTGTATATATTTTATGCTTATCTCAATATGCATTGTTTGTTTTTTTTTGCATTAATTTTATAATTGTTGTATTTTTTAGCTCTTTACACAGCCTCTTGTGAAATATTAACAACAATTTGGCAATCAGCTAAATTTAAATTAGAAAAGTACAAGTTTATTGTGTTTAGAGAAAGTTGTTGCTGATCCAAATTCAAAACTTTAATGATAAACTTATAACTTTCTAATTTAAATTTAGCTGATCACTAAATTGATGTTAATATTTTCACAAGAGGCTATGTAAAGAGCTAAAAATAACTGTGTTCTGGATCTAGATACACAGAATAGTAAACATATGGCTTTATAGGAATAAGCTGAACATAAAGAATAAAATCAACTATAAACAGAGAGAAAATAAACAACTAAAATATAAGATAAAGATAATATAAATAGAAAAAATTTGGTGGAAAGGAGTTTATGTGGGAGGGAAAAGTTATTCTTATTAGACAGAATAGTGCAGAAAAGAAGGCGTTGAGGTGGTGCTGGCCTGGGAGGTTTGGGACTGGATGGGTGAGGCTGGAAGATGGGGGGTGGTGACGGGGGTAGGGGTAGAATGATTGCATGTAATAGCCAACATATAATGCTCATTATATTGCTTGTCTGGCATTGGCTGGATGGGCTGATAGGTGGCTGTGGCACAGGGTGAGAGGCTCTTATCCTTACGTGATTGGTTGTCCATGTTCACATGGAAGACAATTTGGGTAAACAAGTCAGCCATTATCTGTCAACCAAAGAGAGACTTGTGGTCCAGAACTCTGAGATAAAGGTCATTAAACAACTGGAGGCAATGCTGTAAGACTGTGTCTTCAATATTGAAAAACACTACATCAGCTATATGGATATCTGCATGGCTGGCTGGGTACACTGAGGCCTGGTGCCTGCGTCCTTGGATTGATTCAAGGGCTGTGGAGCTATCCTTAATCTGGTGGCTCTAGAAAACCAAGTTATTGGAATTCAAGCTATCCCAGGAGTACAGAAATTCACTGAGGATATGAATATACCCATAGCCATTGATGCAATCAGGGTTTGTCTAATATTAGACAAAAATTTGACCAAAAAACAGGAATGTACCAATAAATATCCACCTCTCAACCTTCTTTCTTTCATTATTGGTGGCAGCTTTTTCTTGCTCACCAAACTTGTCAAAGGCAATCAATAAATTGTAGTAGGAGATAAACATGACATCATCTGAAAAACTTATCAGGCATTGGACCAGAGTGGACTCCATGGCATGATCATATGGGGAATCCCTGCTGCCTTTACATTGGTCCCCGTTGCAGTTGGTCAACACTCTGATTGAAGTCACTTTTCCATGCATCCAGAGCTGCACCATGCGCTCAGAAATTTAAATGACATGATGTGCAAGTTGCTTCTTGACCTGGGTCAGGGAAGCCTTGGGGTCTTGCTGCAGAAGATTAAGCATGATCAGGTATACCTTGTTGATCTGGGACTCTGAGGCCTTCTTTGGTTTCTTGGCTATCTTAATAAGGTTCCCCTTGTTAATCAGGTTATTGAATTCCTGCATGATAGTGGCTTGAGTAAATTGCAATTGTTCATAAATTTGGTCCCAAGACAGACCACACAGGTTGAGTGCCACAATTTCTTGGAAAATTAGGGTAGTAATAATTTGGCGCTTGGTGTGTTAGGTTGCAGGAGCTGAAGCCTGATTGGCTGAGGAGGAGCAGGTTGGGTGTTGATGGGCAGTTGTTTCAAACCAGGATTGCCATTCTGATTGGCTGGTTGGTTGGCAGCTTGTGCAGGAGTGGGTAAGGGGGCAGGGTCAGAGCTAGACACTAAGTGACTCTCAATCAAGTCAAAGCCATAGAGGTCAGGGTTCAAGTACAGGTCAGCTTCCTTGTTACCCACATCAAAGACCTGGGTGTAAATGGGTGCCTCCACATTCTGAGCCTTGCCTCCATGAAAGCTTCTTTGGCTGATTCTGTCTTGTTTGCTGGCGCTGTCAAAAATGTTGTTGTTGTTAAAACTATTGTAAAAAAACCTAGGATAAAATCACTAAAAGTAGAAGTTTAAAATTTTATGATTTATTTTTATTGTAATCACAAGCCCATGTTTGGAAAGTTCTCAAAATCATTTACACAAATCAGGAGCCATGAAAACAAATAAAATGACTCTGTTTCTAAATTAGATAGTTATTGATTGGCTGTTAAACTGTTATTTTTCTATTTTAGGCTGCTCATAGTACACATCTTGTGTAAATTAATTTTGTTTTGTGTTTGTGAAATCTTGCTTCTAAATTGCTCTATTTTTGTTTCATTCTAGTCCTTCCGCTGGTGACTTGTATGAATCCTGATTGGATTATAATATAATCTGGAACAGCATTGATCCATCTCACTTGCCATGCCAGTTTATTCCGTTTGTGGTTTGAACTACTCCACTTGATGTTTGATATAATTTTGTATAATGTGTTAGTAAAATTTTGTTTATTGTTTGACATTTTGTCTGTTCACTAAAGTTATTTAAATTATTTGATTCTGAATCTTGTCTGATTTGGGGTTTTCTTAAATCTGAAATTATTTTATTTAAATATGAAGTATTTTTGGTTGTTGCCATAGTTTTTAAAACTACTATAAGATAAATTCTGTTAAAAAAATTAAAACAATTATGTGATTTACTGTCAGAAAAACAAGTGGTCTGTGCAAGTTTTCTAGATTAATCATTTGCTGAAACTGTTACAGACATGGGCTATCAGATGATGGAACCTAAATTAATCAAGTAAAATAGTGTCTTTCTGACAATAGACTGAGGCTCAGTGCTGAAAAAGCAGAGCCAATAATTTTTGTGAGTTCTAAGTATAACACTCAGAAGCTGGTCAATCTGGACAGTGAGTTTTGGGTCAGGCATGAGAGTATAAGTTAGTTTGTGAGTTATTATGGTTCTATTGCTACCAGATAAGCTGCAAAAATATTGATGAGAAGCGCCTTTTGGAGAAGCTTCAAATATAGAATTGAGAAAGAAGAGAATGATCTTTTATTGAATAATACTTTAGACTTATATAGATTTGGCTGTAGCAGAGATTTAGTTGGATTGAACCTAGGGCTCAGTCATGTGCAGGATGGGTTCAAGCCACTGGATACTTGGACAGTCATGTGATATTGCTTGGTTACCATTCTCAGTATGTCAAACAGTATATTGGAAAGGCATCAAATTAGGCAATGGCTGGATGTCAAGTAGGTTGGCGGTAGCCAGAATACTTGTACATCCAGATCCTTGACACACACACCCTTAAGGGGCTACTCTGGTACATCAGGAGGGGGCTTTGTCTTGACAGCTGCCGCCTGATGTTCCTGGAGTTGTTTGAAAGTTGGTACCAGTTGGGTCAAGTGTTCTTCTTTGCTAAGGCAGAGACGGGTTCAGTGGTATTTCTTGACAACAGAGTTTTTGGCACCTTGGAATTTCACTAGATAGGTGTTTTGGTCTGGTCTGTACTTGATGATTCTTCCTAGTCCTCTGTGTACTGAGTCTAGCTTCTTTCTGTTTTCAGCTAGGACCTAGACGGGGGAGTTGATGGAAAGTGGTTCCTCTGTAGAGGTTATCTTTTGTGTTTTGAGCCTTTTTATTTCTGCTATTTTAGCTTTGAGGCATATGTGTCATAGAGTTGGTACTTGTTCTACTGTGGGAGGTTTCCCCAGGGGATGCTTACGTATGGTTGCTTGTTGCGGGTAACTATCTCTGGTTTGTATCAGTATGTTAGTTCAAACAGTGAGTAGCCTGTCTCTTTGATTGGTGTGGACCCAGGATACTAGTAATTCATGTTTCAAATATAGTGGCCATGTGTCTTTGGCTTTGCCATCCATTATTTTCTCTAGGGTTCTGATAAGGCTGCTGTTTAGGTGTTCAACTCTGCCGTTGGCCTGTAGCCTGTAGGGTGAGGGTGTGGAATTTTTAATGTTTTTGGATTTTAAATTGTTGTTTAATGTGTGACCTGATAACTCTGTTGCTTCATCAGTTATTATTTAGTCTGGAGTACTGTAGTCAGCTATAATTGCTTTGTTAATGAATCAGTTTATTGTTTCTACTTTATGGTCCTTTGTTGCCCAGCAGATGGACCAGTGTGTGGCAAAGTTGATAGCTACAATTAAGAAACATTGGTTTATCTTTGTTTCTGGGAAGGGGCCCACTACGTCTAGCCCCCAACCCTTGAATGGTTCAGGGTCAGGTACTGGGTTGACTGTTGGCTGGGGAGCCTTTTTGCTGGCGTATTTCTTGCACACTGTGCACTTTTTCAGAACATTAATTATATCTTGTTTGAGATTGGGCCACCATACTATCTTTTTTAACGTGAGGTATAGGTTGTAAGCCTTTGTATGTCCTAGTAGGCGGTGATGCCTTAATATGGTGTCAACTCTTTGTGCAAGTGGAATGTACAGGACATGTTTGTCATTGATAATTTGATATACTGTACCATTTGATACATGGAAATACTTTTTGTTTCTTACTAATGTATTGTGGGTCAGTTGATGCGTTGAAGGGTCTTTCCCTTTGGTTTTATACTCAGTGTTGTACAGGTTTGGCCAGTCAGGATCCAGGTGGTCAGGGTGATCCTCTCTAGGCTGACATAGTCTAGAGAGAGCATCAGCCGTGACCAGCTCTGCCCCTTTTTTTACTGGATGTCCAGGTTAAGCTGTTTCAGCAAGGAAATTCATTTGGCTTGTTGCTGTGCAAGTGTGTTCTGAGTTTTGAAATAGATTAAGGATTTATGGTCAGTTAGTACTTGGATGTTTAAATGTCCTTCTAAGTAACATCTCCATTTCTTGCATGAGTGGTATATTGCTAGCAATTCCTTATTGTGTATTGGGTATCTCTGCTCAGTATTAGTTAGTTTTCTGCTTTTATAACATACTGGCAGGAAGTCTTGCTGGCCTGGCTGGCAGATGCGCAGAACTGCGCCAATGGCAGTGTCGCTGGCATCTGACCTGAGCTTGTAGCACCTATTATTGTTAGGGCATTGCAAGATTGGTGCTTTGATCAAAGCTTGTTTAAGTAATTGGAAATTCTTGTCACGTTCTGGAGTCCAGATGAATTTTTTTTGGCATTACCCTTGGTTAAGTCATTGATTGGTGTGGTTAGTTTTCTGCAGTCTTTGATGTATTTCCTTATGTAAGCTACCATACCAAGAAAGCATCTAACTTGTTTAACCGGGATAGGGTGTTGCATGTTATTTATGGCTTTAATTTTATCTGAATCTGCTTTGATGCCACCATCAGAGACAATATGGTCCAAGAAAAGGAGTTCCTTTTCCATAAATTGGCACTTACTTGGTTTTGCATAAAGTTTGTGCTTTGCAAGTTGATTGAGTGTCTTGCAGACATGCGTGAGGTGTTCCTCTTTTGTTTTTGAGAATATGATGATATTGTCAAGGTAGCATAATGTATTTGAGAGACAGTTTAGTGCTTGGTTCATCATAGTGACAAACGTTGTAGGAGCATTGGTCATCCCAAAGTTCATTACTCTACACTCAAAGGATCCAAATTGTGTATGGAACACAGTTTTTGATATGTCCTTTTCCTTTACTTCAACTTGGTTGTAACCTGAGGTGAGGTGTTGCATATTGAATGCATTAGACATTAAGTTGTCTATCTAGGAATTGAGCAACAGAACAGTCGCGCAATTGCGCTATTGCATCCTGATTTTACTAGGGATAAAGACATTTAAAACGCCTCTAAAACTGGTGTTTGATTTGTCTTTTGAATGCGCACAAGGCACGGGCTTTACTTCTGCAATTATAAATAGAACAATGAAGTTATTTATATCTACCTTCTTAAGAAAAGCTGTGTGAAAGTGGTCATTCTCTTGCAGTGGACTTTTAGCTGTGCCAATCCACTCTCTTTCATTAGGGAAGTCCTTCTGTCTGTGCCTCCCTGCCCATGGTGGCAATTCCCCCGCCTCACACTATATAAGTGTGATACTATCTAAATAAACACAAGTTTTGTCTTATATCTTCTTATATTCTTCTGTCCTTACTCAGGCTGTCACTATACCACAACAGGTATAGTATTAAGATAAAGAAGTAGTAGACTAACTATTTGTAGAAATCAGCACCCAGGCTGCATATTTTACAACATTGGCGCTCATGGCTTCTACAAACCACAGCTTCCTCTCTTCCTACCCCCATGGCCCTGTTTTTGTGGAGAGAGAGATGTCCTTGCCTATACCTGTGGCTCCTTCTGCCCAACCCACTCCAGGATCAACCTTCACTGCTTCTGGCTCTCTATCTGGTAGACTCCATGGCTCTTCCTATGGTCAACCAGGACTAAGCCAGTGGTTGCCTAACTGCCAACAACTTTCGGAAATTGCCAGCTCCCAGTCAAGTATGATCTCTTGGATGAACTCCATTAAAAAGTCCCTTACCTCCTTGATACCAATCCAGCCTGAACCCATGGCTGAAGCAGCTGGCATGAACCACGTCTCCTGCTCCTTAGAGCCTGCCTTGGTGAAGGAAGCATGCTGTCAATATTCTCCTCCTTCTTCTGGTTGTTCTCCTGATAGAATCTCCCTTAATTCTGGTACCCTCCAAACTGTTAGCTACTCTGGCCCCTGCTCTGGCCCCCCAAACCTTGCTCAAAATATATCAGAAGCTGTTCAATCTCACTCTGGAATGGCTCTATGAATGAGCAAGATAGAACATGTACTTTCTTCCTTGGTACCCACCCAGATGAATCAGCATGTTATCCTGGAGTTCTATGATCATCAACAGAAAACTCCTAAGCCGGAAAGCAGCCATAACAGCTGCATCATGGGATTCTCTGCTCTTCAGGATACTATAAAGGCTCAAGAGAGACAGATGGGATTTCATGAAGAGGAATTACTTCTGGCCTTTCAGGAAAAAAAAAGAGTGGCTAGATGAATTGGATGCTCAACATGCTCTCCTTGACTCCCTTCAGGACCAACTAAGCAAGCACCTTGAAGATGCCTCAGCAATTAGTACCCCTGATACACTAATGGGAATGCATGGTAAGGCTAAAGCTGATAGTTCCCCCTCTCAGAAGATCCATACTACATTGCCCCTTCCTAACTACCACCACTGTCACAGAAGCAATGAAGAGGATGTCTCCTTCATTTCACCTTCAGCAAGCACCCTGGAGTCTCCCTGGGAACCTGACAGCAATCCCTTTATCACTCCTGATGGTTATGAAGCAACTAAACCTCAGGCTAGTCAGAGCAAGGAAGAATTTACTGATGATTCTGGCTTTGAGGAGTACAATGAGGATCACTCAAAAAACTACTAGGAAGCCAGTACAAGGAGAAATACTTGGCTGTATTTGTGGTTTCACCTCCCTCCTCTCCCTCCATTCCTCTACCCCCTGACAAGCCTGTGCCTGACCCTGACACTTGTTGTTTCTTTACAATAGAGCCTTCTGATACCCCTCCGCTGGTTTACTTTGCCTCTCAATCAGAAATATTGGATTCTTTCACTGTGAGAATGCAAGATAATCTTGCCTACTGGGTCCCCACATCCAAGTTCTTCTTGGCCATGGACCTGATACCTGGCTACTGACAGATTGATCTCCCTCCAGATGACCCAGAGAAATGTACCATCCTTGCCAACCAAAGGCTGTTCCAACCTACCAGGATGTCTCAGGGTCTCTCTAATGCCCCAACCACCTTTCAACAAGCTATGGACTCTGTGATGAGGAACCTCAAACCCTCATGTTCCCTGGTCTATCTGAATGGCATTAACGTCTTCTCTTGCATCTATAACAAACATCTAGAACCTCTGGAAGAAGTGTTCAAACGTCTCCACTACATCAATCTGGAGTACACTGATGGAGAGCTTCCAGTTGCTTATATGCTGTGTAGTAAGAAGGTCAAGGTGCTACCTCTCTCAATTGGGGAAGCCAAGGGTATCCCAGTCTACGCCTCCTGTAATGTGACTATCCCACCTGGCTCTCAGGTGATCCACAATACAGGCCCCTCACTGGCTCTACTGGCTGGCACTCATGGAGAAATCTTTGGCATCCCTAATGCGTCCAGACTAGAGCCATAGGTTGCACCAGGCATCTACATGCCAAGTGAGAAGGAGGTACTCATACTCTTGGCCAACATGAGTTGTGAAGCTATGGTTGTCTCCAAACACCAACTTCTGGCTTATATACAACTGGAAGAGCATGACAACCTGCAGGAGACCGCCCCCTTTGTGGGCTTCTCTGAGTTGGGTCTACCCTGTGAGCAACCACTGGTGCTATTGGTCATAAGCCGCAACTCTCTATCTGGCCTCTCTAAAGAGCAGAAGTATCAAGCTATGGATCTCTTTGCCCATTATAAAGATGTGTTTGCCAAGGATGATTATGACCTGGGCAAGGCTACAGATGTCGCTCATCATATTGACACCCAAGGCAGTCCACCTATCTGCTCCAGACCTATATGGTGCAGTCAAGCCAATCATGCCATGGCTAACAAGGAGCTTCAGAAGCTATTGGGATCTGGCTTACTGGTCCCCAGTAAAAGCCCTTAGGCTTCCCCTCTCCTGATTGTCAAAAAGAAGGATGGCAGCAACTGTGTGGTGATTGACTAATGTCAACTGAATGCTGTTAACAAGAAGGATTCATATCCCCTCCCTCATATTGACAATACCTTGGACCAACTGGGTGGTGCCAAGTTCTTCAGCGCCATGAACCTTATCAGTGGGTACTGGCAGATCGACCTACCCCCTGCTGATCAAGAAAAATGTGCAATCATCACTGACCAAGGGCTATTCCAACCCACAAGGATGCCTCAAGGTCTTTCCAATGCTCTGGCTACCTTCCAGAGGGCCATGGATGCAGTGATGGGCAACCTCAAACTCACCAGTGTCTTGGTCTACCTGGATGACATTAATGTGTTCTCCCAAACCTTTAATGATCACCTACAACACTTGAAGGAAGTCTTCCAGAGGTTACTTGCAGCCAAATTTCAAGCTCAAGCCACGCAAGTGCAACTTCTTCAAGGAGCACCTTGAGTTCTTGGGATTCATCATTAGCCAAGATGGACTCCGCCCTGTACCTCTGAAGGTGGAAGCCATTGAGAAAACACAGATCCCGGCCAATAAGCAGAACGTGCAGGTCTTCCTGGGGATGATTGGGTACTACTGCCGCTTCATCTTCAACTTTGCATCCCTGGGCAATCCCCTTTTTCAGCTTTGCTGAGCTGATAAGGAATTCTTTTGGAGCCCAGTGTGCCAATCTGCCTTCAATACTCTCAAGAGAACACTGACTGTAGCCCCCATACTGGCCTACCCTGACTTTTCCAAGCTGTTTGTGGTTCATACAGATGCTAGCCTGACTGAAATTGGGGGTGTTCTTTCCCAACTGGACTCCAAAGGACTTGAACACCCTGTTAGATACTGCTTGCGTACACTTAACGTTCACAAGAAGAACTTCACTATCACCAAGCAAGAGTATCTGGCTGTGATATACTCCTACCAACAATTCAGAGTCTATCTCCATGGGGTACATTTCACGGTTGTAACAGACCATGCCTCCTTGCAATGGCTGAAGACCCTCAAGGACCCCAAAGGACGTCTGGCGCGTTGGGCCATTAAACTTCAGGCTTATGACTACAAAATCATTCATCAAGCCAGGGCAGCCCACCAGAATGCTGTCTGTCTCTCCCGCCTTCCCACTGTTGCCTTAGTATTCCCCATGGCTGACATTCTCTATGACAAGCTTATGGAGGATCCTTCTTTATGGGAGGAAGAGCCAGTAGAGATACAGAGAGCTCTCAAGAAGCTAACTGTTGATACCAAGGTCTCTAAGGGACAACTCCTGAAGCTTTGTGGAGACTCTTGGCTACCCTACATATGCCCATCCCTACACATGGACTCAGTTGTGGCCACTCACAAGACTACTGGCCATGATGGCATACAGAAGACGTTAGTTCTGCTACAGCAGCACTGCTTCTGGGAAGAAATGCACACTGAAGTAGTAGATACGCTATCCAACTGTCATGACTGCAACATTGAGAGGCCTAAGGTTGCCAAGTTCCAACACAGACTTGTACGCCCTGGGTTTGCCTTCCACACTGTAGCCATTGATGTAGTGGGCCCCCTGCCAGCTACCAACCCTTGCAACAAGTTCATCATTGTGGCGGTTGACCATCTGACTAAATGGGTAGAGGCCAAGGCAATTCCCAACCAATCTTCACTGGTGATAGCCACGTTCACCCTGGAGAATATCATATACAAATATGGTTGCCCCCAGATTCTGCTGACAGACAATGGTACCAACTTTACCAGTTATATCATCCCCCGCCTCAACCAACTGATGAGAATTTGTGGGACACTATCCACTCCTTACCACCCACAGACAAATGGCATGGTAGAGGGCACTAATGGGAGCCTGTTCCAGATACTCCAGAAGCTCAGTCACCAACATGAGACTGAATGGGATACCTTCCTGCCTGCAGCCACCTTTGCATATAACATTGGGTACCATTGGGCCACTGGTAAGACGCCCTTCCAACTGCTCTACAGCTGGCAACCAGGACTTCCCCCTTTACTATATTTCTTGGTAAAACCCAGCCTGGCTGTGTCCCCAGAGGCATACCTCAACAAGCTGGTTCAAACTCTTATTTGCTTGCAATCAGAGGCCTACACCATAAACTTAAACCATAAGTTGTGAGACCTATAACAAGCTGTATCCAAACACCCCACCTTACCTACTTACCTGGTAGGAGACTCAGTCTACTTCTTCAGCAATAGAGGGTACAGCTGTGAATCCAAACTTGCCTCCCTTTGGCAAGGCCCAGTTCAAGTTATCCAGAAGACTGGCCCTGACTCCTACACCCTTAAGGAGCCCCATTCTGGGCAATTGATCACTAGAGTACACGCTCAGTATATGTGTGCTGCTCCTAGTGACCAAGAGTAAGCCCCAATGAGGACAACAACCCAAAAAAACAAAAGCCTAATTAAAAAATTCCATGGGTTGTTGTCCTGTTTGCAATAGTGTTGCACCAAAGTATGAGGAATAAGAATAATAGAGCAGGGTGTTTATTAGAGACTGACAAGACTCTTTCTGTACCACACCAACTGTTCTACCACCTGAATGAAAGCCAAGAAACACAACTGGTTGCCTACAGATCCACAAAGCCAATGACCAAGGATTGGGCAATGAACCCCCCTAATGAGACATATGATTGACCACAACACCATAGCCGCTACCTAGAGACGCCAAGCCATTCTTGACCCTGTTGTCTAATCCAGTGGAGGAAAATGTTGCAGATTGAATGGATTAGACATTAAGTTGTCTATCTAGGAATTGAGCAACAGAACAGTTGCGCAATCACGCTATTGCATACTGATTTTACTAGGGATAAAGACGTTTAAAACGCCTCTAAAACAGGTGTTTGATTTGTCTTTTGAATGCACACAAGGCACAGGCTTTACTTCCGCAATTATAAATAGAACAATGAAGTTATTTATATCTACCTCCTTAAGGAAAGCTGCGTGGAAGCAGTTGTTCTCTTGCGGTGGACTTTTAGCTGTGCCAATCCACTCTCCTCTATTAGGGAAGTCCTTTTGTCTGTGCCTCCCTACCCCTGGTGGCAATTCCCCTGCCTCACACTATATAAGTGTGATACTATCTAAATAAACACGAGTTTTGTCTTATATCTTCTTATATTCTTCTGTCCTTACCCAGGCTGTCACTATACCACAACAGGTATAGTATTAAGATAAAGAAGTAGTAGACTAACTATTTGTAGAAATCAGCACCCAGGCTGCATATTTTACAACATGAGGTCAATTTTGGAGGAAAATTTGGCTCCTGAGAGTCTTTTAGACAGATCCCCTATAAGTGGAAGAGGGTATTTATTCTTTACTGTGCTTGTATTTAGTGCTCTGTAGTCAGTTACTAGACGTAGTGTGCCTTCCTTTTTCTTTACAAAGAATACTACTGCCCCCCATGAGGATTCAGACGGGCAAATGAATTCTTTGGCTAGGTTGTCCTCAATATGGGCTTTAAGTGTTTTGGTCTCCATGGGGGAGAGTCTGTATAGGGGTGCTGGTTTAGGCATGGATTTTTATAGGTTGATGCCATGCTTGGCTTCTTGCTCAGGGGTTAGATCTGTGAGCTCTTTCTTGAATACATGAGCATACTTGTTTAGGAGTGCCGCCAGTTTTGGGCAATGAATCTTGGTTGTTTGCATATTATTGAATTTGGTGTATCTCATTATGTGGGGGGTACTGTATTTGGTTAGGCATTCAGAGTTGTCTTGGTTTATGACCTGGACAAATACTGTGTCTTTTAGATTGAGGTTGTTGGGTTCTTTGAGGATATTAAAATTGACTCTGTTGTGTTTGATGGTCATGGTTTTTGTTTTTCAACATACACTGGGGTTCACTTGGGTGAATCAGTCCATGCCTGCTACACTGTTGTAGTTTATGTTGTTCATGACAAGTCTTTTGATGGACGTTTGTATGTCTTGGAGGTCAATTCTGAAGGGAGTTGTTTTGCCTTCAAGTAGGACTTTTGACTTGTCTGTCATTCTGGTGTATTTGAAGTTGGATTTGATAACTGGTATTTTGTATTTGGTTACAAATGGTTTGCTAACCATGGTATATTGTGCACCAGAGTCAAATAAAATTTTATGTGTATGAGATTTATAAGTGTATGGGTAGACAAGAAGTTGTGAGTGATCTTTAATTTTTAAGTTCATAAAAACGGAGGATTGTGGGACATGTAGGATGCGCGCAACAAAGTTTGTGCCTTGATACAGTTTCTTGTCAAGTTGGGGGGAGACAGGATTACTTAAGCCTGTTTCCCCTCTTCTTTTCCCTATTCCTTAGTTTTGAGACCTTTGAGGTCAGATAATGTGGGGTCAGATTCATAGTGGGTTGCTGTTTCAGGATTGTTTACTTCAGCAGTGTTTTCTTTCTTGAGACAGGAGCGGTTTGCACTTTGGCTGTGATTGCCATTGTTGCAATTGGAGTTGCTGTTGCTATGATTGGTGTTTTGGCGTTTGTTGTCATTGAAGTTTTCTCTGCCATTGCTGTTTGAGAAGCAATTGCCGTTGTGTGCAGCATATTTCATGTTTGCACGTTTTTCTGTGCACTTGGCTTCTGCAATGAGCGCAGGCATGGAGGTGTTAGCCTCTGACAGATGAGGGCAGCAACAGAGGGTTTTATTCTGTTGATGAATGAGGCTCTGGTATGTACGTTGTCAGCTTGCATTGGGTTTTGGATTTTGTGGTGTATTTTCTCAAACTCATTGGTGTAGGCTGTGATAGTGGTTTTCTGAGGAAGATTGCTGAGCTGTATTGCAATGTCTTGGAGAGATTCAGTGACCAAAAACTGTGTGTGATGTCTGCTTTGAACTCTTCCCAGTTGTCAAGCTGGCTGTCAGTTTGTGATCCAACCCAGGTGGAAAACCAGTTAGCTGTGGCCTTATAGAGGTGCTTGCTGGCTTCCTGAACCCATTTTTTGTGGGGAATGTGGCTGGCGCAGAGTTTAGCAGCTGATTGGTCTAGCCAGTTGATAATATTTTCTTTGTTTTTATCAAAGAACTTGCCAATACCAATGTATTTGGTGTTGGTAACTTCACCTGTGATAGGTGATTATGTGTTTGTTTGTGGTTGAAGAGCAAACTTATTGAATTATCTTAAAGCATGCTTTGGGCATGACCAGCCCTTTAAATATGATACATCCACTAGGTATATTTTGTCAATGTTGTGGGTGCAGAAGTACATTTTCCAGGTCTCCTGGCATGTGGCCTGGTTGAGTATGTGAGCAAAGGTGGGTGGGTTTTGGTCAGACATTTTCTCTTTCATGGGTGTGGTCAAAAAAACAGTGGCTGCTACCAGTGATAAGGAGCGCCTTTTGGGGAAGCTTCAAATATAGAATTGAGAAAGAAGAGAAGTATCTTTTATTGGATAATACTTTAGACTTATATATAATTGGCTGTGGCAGAGATTTAGTTGTATTGAACCTAGGGGTTGGTCATGTGCGGGATGGGTTCAAGCCACTGGATACTTAGACAGTCATGTGATATTGCTTGATTGCCATTTCTGGTATGTCAAACTGTATATTAAAAGGGCGCCAAATCAGGCAATGACTGTATGTTAAGTGAGTTGGCGGTAGCCAGGATACTTGTACATCCAGATCCTCAACAATATTTTAATTACTGTTAAAAATGAGAAAAATGATATTGATAACCTGTTTGTTTTTTATTAGTGATAAGGAGTGCCTTTTGGGAAAGCTTCAGATATAGAATTAAGAAAGAATAGAAGTATCTTTTATTGGATAATACTTTAGACTTATATAGACTTGGCTGTGGCAGAGATTTAGTTGGATCAAACCTAGGGGTTGGTCATGTGCAGGATGGGTTTGAGCCACTGGATACTTGGACGGTCAGGTGATACTGCTTGGTTACCATTCTTGGTATGTCAAATAGTATATTGGAAGGGGACTAAATCGGACAATGGCTGGATGTTAAGTAGGTTGGCAGTAGCCAGAATACTTGTACATCCAGATCCTTGACACTAGTTGATAAGGTTCTTTGCAAGCTTTTGGTCTGATATACCAGAGAATATATTTTATAATCCACTTTTTGTGGTTTTAGTTTGAAAGACACTCAGTAAAGTAGACTGGTACAAAAGAAGCTCCAGAGAGCAATAGTAGCCATGAACAATCTGATCTGAGAGGATAATTGATGACCTAGTTTTCTGAGAGTTGGTTGAGTACTGTCAACTGGTAATAAAAATACACAAGAAAAATTAGAAAAAGCTAACAGCCCTAAGATTTATAAAAAATGATTAAAGTAATAACACTTCATTTTTCTGAAAGTTGAAGTTTATATAAATAGCACTTCCTAGCATTGGCTTTGTATATCACTTTTTTGTGTTATCTAGTAGCATTTTTGAGCTCTTGGTCTATAATTATTTGGTTTATTAGCTTGCCAGTTCTATTTTCATTATGTCAGGGCCTTCTTGTCAGAAATGGCAACTTTATTGTACCTGAAACCCAAAGTATGAAGCCAGGATCAAATTCTGAACAAACCTCTTTGCATACCACCAGTTTCAAAGACTGGGAGCTTGGCAGCCTGAAATAATTGATAATTCACTTGTCCATAAAGTCAATGCCAACCCACCATGATCCAAATTTCTAACTACATCACAGAGTTTTGCAAGCAAACTGGCAGTGCCTGATGCCAAACATTTCCCCAAGGTGTCAATACTTGACACTGACAGTTTGCTTGGTGAAATAAGTAAGTTCATCAATGGTAGTTGCCCCAAACTTTCCCAAAGCCCAGGAAGTGGCACTGAACCTGAATACTTTCCCAATGTCAATACCTGAGCTTCCAAACAAAAGAGTTCAAAGTCTTACTATCCAGATATAGCCAATGACAACCTGCCCATGCCAAATACCACCCTGCCATCTAAGACCCCCAACTTTAACCTGCCCAAGCTCAAGAAACCTGATCAGAAAATAAGGCTTGGCAGTACAGTTTAAGTACCTGCCAGGCCAAGATCAACTCACATTGTCATTTTTAAATAAAGATTATGAGATATTGGCTTTCCCAATTATTGCTATATTTTATACTAGTCCTCTGTTTTTAACTCAAAAACTGTCTGATTCTTCTGCTGCCCCACCAGCTACTTATTGTCCATCAGGTGCTCTTTTTGATTCTGTTCATTTAAAGAACACCTCTTGAAGCCTGAATATAAGGAATACATCTCTGACAAGATATTAGTATGAAATTTCTTGACCCAATCTAAAGTGTTGACCAGATACAGCAGAAAGGATCCTTGACCCATTATTAAGCCCCACATGTTCAAAGATAAATACAACTTTCTCCCTGCCTACCAATTGGACATAAAACTGCCTGTCACTTCTAAACTTATTCCTGCATCTGCCGTTAAACTTCCCATGGACCATACCAACAAGCTATTTGAAATAGTATATATTACCCTCACTGGAGTAATATATACTATTGTCTCAACCGCCGGCCCATGGTCATGGGTGGACAATTTGATGTCCTACCTCATTAAGTTAGCATCAATCTTCTGGTGGGCTCTCCTCACCCAGTTTGCAACCTGCCAGTTCCTAGACGCTAGCAAGCCTGCAGCTTAGGGTTAGTTCTCTGACATTATGACAATCTACTTTAAATTCAGTACCCTAAGCCTCAAGATGTTGATTATTCCTGGTGAATCTTGTATGTTTTTTGTAATGATAATCACTTATTACACATTTATGAAGACCAAGAACCTACTTTCTTCCATGTGAAAAAATCTGAACCTGAACAACCCTAAGAAACCTAACACTGCTGCCGCCAAAGTTGCCAAAGGGCCCTTCTCCCAGGTGCAGAATGTGATAGTCAACCAATCCCTCACCAAGGTGAAGATGCCCCAGATGGATAAACTATCTCTTGAGAAAGCCTGTTGCACCATGCCAGCACTTCAACTACATTTTCAATCCAATGTTCTGTTCTATTCCAGTGACGCTAAGAAGGTACTTGCAATAGCTGCTATGCTATCTGAAGACGCCCTTAATTAGTTTGGCAAGGCCACTGCAGAAGACGTAAAATTTTGCCTTGACTATGCCAAGTTTGAGGCTGAGTTGATGGCCACAGATGAAAACTGCAACACCAGATATTACACCCTGAACTTCTTGCTGGAAATCTGGCAGGGCGCCTGTCTTATCCAAGTGTATATTGAAAATTCCTTAAGCTGAAGACCTGCACCTAACTTGAGTATGAACTGGCAGCCATTATCTTTCAGAAGGGAGTCAATCTAGCCATGAAAAACCTGTTGAAACACCACCCACTCACCCACTCTCAGCCTAGACAAATTAGCCTCCCTGTGCAAGGGCCTTAGCATGAACCAAGAAAATGCCGGCCTGCCTAGTTCTGCCCAAACCAAACATCAACCCTGAACCAAACTGAAATGACACCTGAAGAACTCTAAAGACACTACTGAGAGGAACTTTGTTTTGACTGCCACAAGGTAGGCCACCTGACTAGATCCTGTCCTAAGAAAAAACTGCTCTATTTCATTAGACCAAATAAACACTCATTTCTAGTCTTATAAGTTCATCCTGATGTTAGTCAAAATTAATGAGACTTTTTGAAAATTAAAGGTCTTCATAGACACAGAGGCCAACAAAAGCTTCATTAATGCAGACCTAGCTCATGAGTTAGGCTTGATGGCGTCTAATAACTGCCTACAGATCATCATGGAAAATAGCACTTGTGACAAAGAATTTGGGTGCAAGCAAGAATTTCTTCTAGTGATAGGGAATAATACATATCCCTTGTCTCTCATCCTACTAAAAGAGTTGCCACATCCTTTGATCCTTGGAGACTCTTGGTCAGATAAACACGGACTCACCCTAAACTAATAAGACCAAACAGTCACCTTGAGAGACCACAAGGATAACAATCCAGTACCTTTTTGCATCAGTCCTAAGACACTGCCCACTCACAAACTCCTGACTATCCAAATGAAGCCCTGCATAAGAGCCCTTCCTATCATCTTAAAGAAATGAAACCATGTATTTAATGAGAACATGGCTACTCAGCTCTCCTGACACTATATCTACTTCCATGCAATTGATCTTCTGCCAAACATCTAACCTAGCCATATCTAATCTAAAGCTGCAACCATCAAGAACAGATAGCACTCAAGACTTACCTTGAGGAGATGACTGCCAAAGGATTTATCAGAGTGTCAAAGGCACCCTGCTTTTCACTAATGCTATTTGTAGGGAAGAAAGACAGTAAAATGTGCCCATGTGTGAACTATCAGAAGCTGGATGACATCACTGTGAAGACAGATACCCAATCCCTAATGCTGACAACCTGTCTGACGTCCTAACAGGAGCCCAGGTATACTCCAAGATTGACCTCCTCAACGCCTTCAACCAGATACACATCAAAGAAGGAGACAAGTACAAGACTGCCTTTAAGACCCGCTATGGCCTCTATAAGTACCTAGTAATGCTGTATAGGTTGTGCAACGCCCCCAGCACCTTTCAATAAGTAATAAATACAGTGCTGGGAAAGTACCTTGACCAGATTTGTTTAGCCTATCTCAACAATATCCTGATCTATAGCAAGACTCACAAGGAACACTTGCGCCACTTGGAACTTATTCTTGAGAAACTATCACATGTCAACCTCCACGCCAAACTTAAAAAGTGTGAGTTTTTTCAATCTGAAGTGAAATCCCTTGGCTATGTAGTCAAGACAGGCGAGTTTTTCATGGCACAAGATAAAGTGAATGGAGCAATCAGCTGGCTCCTATTCACATGCTGTAAAAAAGAGAAACTGTCAGCATTTAAATTGTCTACATGTAACATCTTCCATGTCAACAATTCCCAAAAAAATATTTTGGTATTATTATTGTATGTTTATTGATTTTTTACATTAAATAATTGTTCATAATGTTAAAATTTAAATTTAATTTTAATTTTCAAGTTTTAAGTAAAATTGTAAAAAATAAAGCCAAAATAAAATTTAGGATTGTTGACATGAAGGATGTTACATGTAGACAGCTTAAATACTGACAGTTGCCTAAAGAAGTGAGGTGCTTCCTGGGACTGGCAAACTACTACAGAGATTTCATCCAAAAAAAATTCCTAATTACCCTACCCCTGACTTGCCTCTGCTCTGACAAGGTCACATTTGTTTGGTCTGGCAAGTGTATATCAGCATTTGAAGCCCTGAAGCTTGTGTTTACTTCTGCCACTGTCCTGGAAATGCCTGACCCTGCCAAGCTGTTTTTCTTAGAGACCAACGCCTCCAAATTTGCAGTGAGAGGAGTTCTTCTTTAGAAAAGAGAGGATGATATGCTACCCCTTGTAGCATATTATTCTAAGAAAATGCTGCCCGCAGAAGAAAATTATCTTATTTACAACAAAGAGATGCTTGCCATTATGAAGACCCTGAAACACTGGTGATGGTATCTATGTGGCGCTGAATTCTCATTAAATATTTTTACCAACCACAAGAACCTGGCTTACTTCTTTAAGCCTAGACAATCAAACCAAAGGCAAGCCAGGTGGGCTCTAGAACTGGCTAACTACACCCTGACAATTGACTATAAACCCAGAAAAGTCAACATAGTACTTGATGTGCTAAGCATAAGAGCTGATATGATTCCCTCCACTCTGAGATCAAGGACCACAACACCCATGTACTCCTTGATTTTGCCAGCCTAGGCATCCAAATGATGTACATAAAGATAATGGCCCGCAAACCCAACATAATTGAGGCACAGAAACTAGAAAAATACTCACTGGAACTTATTGTCAACTTGAACTCAGACCCAGAGACCCCTCATCAAAAAAATTATCTTTGAAAGAAACTACTCTGCTATAAATAGCCAGATTTATGTACTAGAAGATGAGACAAGAACCAAGGTGCTCATAGACTACCACAACTCAGAGATAGTTGGCCACCCTGGTAGGCTCAAGACGCTCAGAGAAATCAAGAGGAACTACACCTGGATAAAAATGAACAAAGAAGTGGCCATCTACATTAAAGATTGCAAAACATGTGAAAGGACCAAGACTGTAGATCTAAACCCAATATCCTGCTAAGATCTCTAGACATACCAGCAGGACCCTGGCAATCAGTCTCCATGAACTATATAATAGAACTCCCCCTCTCCAATTTTTTCAATGACATCCTAGTTATAGTAGATAGATTCATCAAAATGTTCTACTTTGTTCCTACTACTACCCACTGCTCTGCTGCAGAGACAGCTATACACTTTCACAACTGCATTCTAACTAAGCACAGTATCCTGGCAGTATAATTACCAACAGAGGTCCCCAATTCACCTCCAACTATTAGACCCAAGTGATTGTCACAAGTGACAAATCCCTGCTATCAATTGGCAATGAAAAATCCCAATTTTGATATTTGAACCCCAGGCCCTTGCGGGCTACCAGCCTGCGGGTCCAGCTGCCTAGTTTTTTGGGCCCAAATCAGAAATAGATTTGACTTTGGGGAAACCTTCAAACCCCACCAGTGTAGCACCTTCTACTCTCAAACCCTACCCCATGGGGAAAACCCTGAGCCCAGCCATTGAGAGTGACGGCCCAAAGAATACCCCCACAATCATCCAGGCCGCTGTCAGGAAACCAACCCTGATCTTCTGGCTTGCTAGCATTTGGGAACTGGCGGGTTGCAGACTGGGTGGGCAGGGCCCACCATAGGATTGGCGCTAATTTAATGAGGTAGTACATTGACTTGCCTATCCATGACCATGAGCCAGCAGCAGGAACAATAGTATCTATTACCCCTGTGAGAGTAATATATATGATCCCAAATAGCTTATTGGTGTGGTCCAGGGGAAGCTCAGTGGCGGATGCAGGCATTGGTTTGGGGGTGACAGGTGGTTATATGTCTAATTGGTAGGCAGGGAAAAAGTTGTATTTATCTTTGAACATGTGGGGCTTAATAATGTGTCAAGGACCATTTCTGTTGTATCTGGTCAACGCTTTAGATTGGGTCAAGGGATTTTATGCTAATATCTTGTCAGAGGTCTAGTCCTTGTACTCAGGTTTCAACAGGTATTCTGTGAAATGGACAGGACCAAATGGAGTGCCTGGCAGGTGGCACATATCTGGCAGACTGGTAGGAGGGTTGAATGGTCTTTGAGTTAACTGGCAGATTACAAGGATAAAATACAGCAATAATTGGGGGACCAATATCTTATAACATTTATTTAAAAATGACAATGTGGATTGATCTTGGCCTGACAGGTACTTATACTGCGCTGCCAGACTTCATTTCCTGATAAGGTTTCCTGAGCTTAGGTGGCTTGGCATTGGGGGTCTTGGATGACAGTGTGATACTTGGCACTGGCAGGTTGGCACTGGCCGCTTTGGGATGAGAAGACTATGAATCCTTCTGTTTGTTGGTTCAGGTGGTTGGTGTTTCTTCAGGTTCAGTGCCTCTTCCTGGGCTTTGGGTGAGTTTGGAATAACTCTCATTAGGGGACTTGTGCATTTTACCAAGCAACTTGCTGGTGTCAGGTATTGGCACCTCAGGGAAATTCCTGACATCTTGCACTGGCGGTTTGCTTGCAGAACTCTGCATGGTGGTTAAGAGTTTTGGTCCTGGCAGGTTGGCAACAACTTTATCAATTGATAGTGGGCTATTAGGTTCCTAGCCTTTGGATCTGGAGGTCTGCAAAGGGTTTTGTCCAGGGTTTGACTCTGGTTCTGTAATTTGAGATTCAGGAGCATCTAAATTGTCATTACTGACAGCCGCTGCCAATGAAGTGTTAGGTGAATTACCCTGACCCTGAGGCCCGCAGGTTGCTGATAAATTCTTTGTCTTAAAAAAGAATTTTGAGGCTCCCCTTTCTGATGCAGCCAATGAAAAACCAACAATTCCAAGCTCCCCCAGGGTTGTGCAAGCCCTGGCAAACACCATCATCTGGGCCACAAGATTTTGCAAAATTTTTCACAGTTTTGATGAGCATACTTATACCCAAGAAATGACGGGAAGATGTACATTGTCATTCTTACAATAAAGTGTTTTAAACCTTTGGTTCACACAGATCTTACCCTACATTCTTTTAGCACTTTATCATTTTTGATTCAATCTCCCAGGTCTGTCTTCACTAGCCACCAAGCCCAAGAAAACGCAAACCAACTGCCTGAATTATTCTGTCTCCCCAATGCACCATACAGCCTGGTCCATTTTACAGAGTATTCTCCAAACCCAGATTATTCAGAATTTATCTTATAAGATATTCTAATTTACAATCCAGAAGCCTGTACCAGAGAAATAGAGCTTATTGGTTGTGAAGGAACTTAGATCACCAAAACCTTTGCTATTTTGGGACAAATATAACTACCTACCCACACACTTGGCACCAATGACCCCTCCTTTGACCCCACTGCCTGACCGCCCGCAAGAATCTGTTGCTACTAGTGATTCCATCTCCACCCAGATATTTGGAGTCATGTACATCACTTTCACTAGCTTAATCAATTCTATGGTGCCCTCCAGTAGACCCTGGGTCATTCTTGGGAGATCACTATCCTACATTGTAAAGTTAGCCCCCACCCTGTGATGGGCCCTTTCTTCTGGGCCTGTGGGTTGTCCGCTTGCAAGTTTTTAGGAACCTACCACAGGATGATTCCTGATATTATCTAGCAAAAGTACGTACTTGACCTTTTAGATCAATTTAAGGACATTTTTGCCTCTGGAACTAACAACTATGGATTGGCCAAGGGTTTTATCCATCAAATTGATACAGGAGATGCACCCCTTTTTTGCCCCAAGCCTTATAGATGCAGTCAAGTAGAAGATGCTCAAGTATCTAAGGAATTAAAGCAGCTCTTGAATGCTGAATTTCTGGCCCCATCTCAAAGTCCATGGGCCTCTCCTTTGCTGATCTTCAAAAAAAAGATGGAAGGCACTGTATAGTCATGGACTATTGATGCCTTAACTCCCTTTCCAGAAAGAACTCATACCATCTGCCTCAAATTGATAATGCCCTTAGACATTTGGGAGGATCCAGATTTTTTTGTGATAAACTTGGCTTCTGGATACTGGCAAGTAGACTTATCCCCTGAAGACTATGAGAAGGCCGCCTTTATTACACCTAAAGAACTTTTTGAACCAAACTGGATGCCTCAGGGGCTATGTAATGTGCCTGCTACTTTCCAGCAAGCTATGAATTCCATCCTGCAAAATTTGAATCTTTCCTGTATATTTGTATATCTAGATGATATAAAAGTGTTCAGTTTCATTTTCACTGATCATCTGGACCACCTCAAAGCTGTCTTTGTCAAAATTTGTAATTCTGGCTTAAAACCCAAGCCCTCCAAATGTGATCTCTTCAAAGAGCGGCTTGAATCCTTAGGCCACAAGGTCACTCAGACTGGAATTTGACCTATGAATAACAAGGTTGATACCATTGACAAGATGCTGCCCACTACTAATCTGTGCAAAGCCCAAATATTTTTTTTGGTATGATGGGGTATTACTACCAGTTCATCCCTGATTTTGCAGAACTGAGTGAGCCTCTGGTCCAACTGCTCAGAAATGTCCCCTTTGAATGGACGGATAGTCAACAACAGTCATTTGAGGCTTTGAAGACCAAGCTCAAAGAGGCCCCTATTCTGGTCTACTCAGACTACAACAAGGAGTTTATCTTGTATACCAATGCTAGTGGAGTTGCTGTGGGTGCCATCCTAGCCTAGCTTGATAACAAAAGGTAGATAGACATGTGGCCTACTTCTTTTGTGTGCTTAACAAGCATGGGAAGAATTATAGTTTTACCAAGAAAAATGTTTGGCAGTTTTACACACTGTTAAACAGTTCCAGCACTAAATCTATGAGACTCATTTTACTGTAGTCACTGACCACTCTTCACTCAAGTGGCTACAGCAATTGAAGGAACCTGAAGGCCAATTGGTGTGTTGGGCTTTACACTTACAAGGATATGACTTCACAGTGGTACACAGACCTGGCGCCCAACATCAGAATGCAGATGGGCTGTCCAGGATGCCTGTTTTTGACATTTACCCTGCAGATGCTGATTGCCTGTACAAGCTAATAGGCTATCCTAACACTTAGGCTACTGATCCTGAAGAAATACAACTATTCCTACAGTTTCTGTCAAAAGACACTGCCATCTGAGATATACAGCTCTTCAAAAAGATTGACAATGTGTTTCTGCCTTACGTCCGCCCTAGCATGAGGATTTTCATTGTTCTTGAGGCCCACATTGATACTGGGCATGAAGGCCTTACTAAGAGCCATGACTGGCTAAGTAAGAACTTCTACTGGGAAACATGTGGCTTCTTATCCCTGAAGTTCTCTCATTTTGCCATACCTGTTAGCTTCAGCTCCCACAACCTTCTCAGCATGAGTTTAAGCTCATTCTTCCTAAACACGCCTTCTACACTATGAGCATTGATGATGTTTGCCTCCTCTCTTGTTATTGCTCTGGGTGTTGATTTATCCTGGTAACAGTATATCACTTTAGCAAATGGGTTGAGTACAGGGCTACAAAAGATATTACTGCCAAAACTACAGCTAATTTCTTGCTACAAGATATCTTCTATCAACACAAGTATCCCCAGATGCTTCTTCCCAACAATGGAACCAACTTCAATGCCAGACTCATCATGTCTATTGTTGAGGCAATGAGCACTTACCAATCCTTCTCTGCCCCTTATAATTCTTCTACTAATGGGACAGTTGAGCGTGCAAATCTGTCTTGTGTTAATTATGAGGAAGCTTACCCTATTGGATGCAGCTAATTGGGATATGTTCCTTCCTGCTGCCCTTTTTGCTTACTGTCTGAGAAAACATTGGGTAACTAAACAATCTCCCTTTGCCATGCTCTATGAGCGTGAGGCTACTACCCCCAAGCTTGGGCCCTCCATTGATTGAATTTGATGCTACAGCTAATCCCAAAACCTATGTCAAAGAGTTGACTAACCGCATTATTGACATCCAAGCAACTACTTACTCAACTACTTATAAGGTCAAGAATTTAGTGTTGTTGCCCTTCAATGTGTCTGGGGTCCTCTTCCTGAATTCCAAGTGGGTGACCTAGTCCTCTACTACCAGAACTGTGTTGATGGCAGAGCCCACAAGCCAGATTCTCTCTGGATCAGACCTTGTGAGGTCACTTACAAGAAAGGCGTTGAGTAGTCCATCAAGATGCTGTCGTCTGGTTGCCCCTTTGCCTGTGTCTATGCCAAGTTCCTCCGCAAATATCAACTCCCTGTGACCAATCTTGAGGAGGAAGATGTTGAAAATCACAGCATTTGTGGTATTTTGATATGTCCTTTGAATAGTGATATGTGCAAAGATTTGGCTGGGTTTGCTTTCAATTTCATGAATTCCCTGCCTTCCGTAAATGGGTCAACTCCAATGTCCATCCATTCCAGATTGTCATACCAGCCCTTGTCTGATCCTGGTATGACCTCACCCCAATGTGACCCCCTCTGCCACTCTGTCTACCTAATGAGTGATCATTGTGCCTTGTCTACTATTTAAGTAGAATCATTTCTCCTAAATAAAGGCAAGTTTATCCACATCTGTGTTGTCTTTTATAATTTCCAAGCTTTTTCCTTCCTTTTTGTCAAAATAAACTCTTCTTTGTGTATTCCAGTAAATTAAAGTATGTGCCCTTAATTTTTCCCTGAAGTCTAACCCAAGGCTAGCTTCAAACCATAAATCTTTTGTAATAAAGGTTTCCTGCTGTGTCCTCTTGGATGTTGTCCCCAAGAGCCAAACACAACAAATGAGCTTACCAGAGGCATAGACACTTGTTTCACTCCTCTCTTATCTCAGATACAGGAAATATCTTTTCAGCTGGATAGGATTTGAGCCACTGCTGTGGTCCAGCAAATCAACTTGGGCAATGCTGCTTGAATGACTACTGCTGCTGTAAAACTAGCACTTGTGTGGCTGCCTTCTTTGCTACTTTAGAGGTAGTCTATGCCAGCTGTGGGCACAGCAACCTTCCTTTGAGAGCAAGGCTTAGTTTACTGATGAAATTCATGCACTTAACAGTAACTATCAGGATGGCTCAGGTGGCGCAACTTTGTCTGGTATCAATCTCAACTACAAGCTGACTTTTAAACAAGTGCTTGGTCCTAAAACATTCATCATTACTGTGTTCTTAGCTATCTATGAGACAGCAACAAGATGTGCTCCTGATGAGCTGAAACAGAAACACATCCTTATCTGTCTTAATCTCATCTACCAAGAAGTGGTGGTCCCTGAACTTGCTAAAATAACGTCTTGGGCCCAAATGAAAAAGATGCTAATAGACAAGTTCAGTGGTGATCTGAGCCTGGAGGTTAAAAGAATGCATTTGTGCACATCACTTTTAAACCCAAAACCCTTGCTGAATTTTCTGATTGCTTCTACATTGAAGGGCAACAACTTATCACCAGTTGACAATATTTATCAGAAAAGCTTATACTGTGTGTACCAATGCTTTCAGGGTCAACCAGCTGCTGTGCCTTCACTTGAAGGCACACAAGCCAATGTTGACCTCTATGAATAGGATTAAGACTCTTTTGCAAGATATGCACTTGACTCACATAAGTCCAGTTGTCAGATAGAGCCAACCCTTCTCTAGCAGAGACAGTTATAACCCCCAAATTATGGCCTTAGATAGTAATATATACTATAAACAACAAAAATGCCATAACTGTGTAATAGTGAGCCACCACTCCTGGGTGTGTACTAATCCCAAGGTAGAGAGGGCTGATTCTAGAAGTCAATTATAAAAAGCCCTGTCAACTTAGAGGCAGAGAGGCTCTCTGTTGACAACATCCTCTGTCTCCAAACATTGTCGCACTCTCTCAAGCTCTGTTATCACCTTCTGGTTCAGCAACACAATATATCTTACACCTCTTTCATGAAATTTCTAGTGATTGTAAATCTGAAGAGTCTGAAAAGAATAAATCTGATAGACACAGATACACTGTGCTAGTGATCTCTGACTCTATTACAGTCTTCTACAAGTTAAGATCAGGAAATACTATAGTCACTTCAAAGTCTACGTCTGATCCCTCATTTTGCTAGAAATGTAGTAGTCTGTCTCTACCTAGAACATACCCAATGAGCCCCTGTTCTGATAGATTACTCTACTGAGGCTGCAGAGTTGACATGCACCATTTTTCAAAATTTACTGGTGTATCTGCCTCTCCAGGTTGTAAGAGAGGGACGCTAAACTAACTAAGTTTGGCTCTCATCCCAGTGAGACATACCACCACAATGCTGCCCAGTGAAGGGCTGAGACAGCCGCTCAAAGGGGGGACCACAGGAAGGACACAGTGGACAGCTGAGGGAAGTATGTGTTCAGTCCCATCAGTACCAGACCAGTGAGCAACCAGGGCGTACAAGAGGGAGCAGGAGGCAGCATCACAGGAGCCAGGAGGGGCACTGAGTTGTCCTTCTCCAGGCTGAGAAGGGAGGCAATTGACACCTCCTCACCCACAGGAGCAGGCAAGGTGTGGTCTACCACATTTAGATCCAGGTTGTTTCAGGTTAAGCTCTTAACTATGGCCTCTCCAGAGAATAAAAGATCACTGGGAAGATTCAATATGCTAGAGGGATTGTCACCCACAAGTCAAACAAAAGAGGAGATTTTAGTCCACAAGTCTGGCAACATGGACCACAGGAGCAGCAGAAATAGAGCCAAGGAAAATACCACAAACTTTAAAACAGAGAGTATCATGGTTGTGATCTCCACAAAATTTGGATAAGGTTGATGGAATTGCTTAAACTGCAAGGAATAAAAATGAGGCAAACAGGGACACCCACAAGCAAGAAACCAAGCAGAAAGCAACAGAGTGGTTTTGGAGAGCTTGGCAGTGATCTCAGGTGGCTTAGATTGTACAAAAACAAAAAGAGGGTTCAAAAACAAGGGAATTTAAGAAAAATTCAAAGTAAAAGTAGATTTTATATTGAAAATTAACTAAAATTTTAAGTTCAAAAGCTATTTTCAAAAGCAAAAGCGTAACTATATGGCAACTATACACCAGAGCCTCTTCTAAAAGTCCCAGAAGAGATGCCAGGTTCAAAGCGGGTCAATACAAGATAAGCTTTGAAAGAACAACTAACACTTTGATCTTTAGATTGTAGAAACTCCAAACAGGGGTTTCAACCAAGATAAATTTTAAAAAAAGATGCAACAAGTTCCAAACTTTTAATAATATTGAAAATCAACAAGCAGGGGACTGGAGGTCCCCATGCTGTGTAAAAAGGGAGTTGTTGCAGGGAAAGGGGTCACATGACTACAGAACTTGTATTCAATTGGCTGGAGGAGAAATTTTGTTGGTCAGAGCCAGGGAGACTGGAGAGTTTTATCTTAATTTCTGCAGTGCTACCTGATTGGCTAGAGGGACTCCCAGGCATATGGAAATCATCTGGTTTTTTAGCGTTGATGTGACGTCTCTTGATTGGGTAGATCTGATGGTTTTCAAAAGTGGACAACACCAGGCCAAAAAGTAATCCAAATTAACCAATGTTTCTTCCCAAAAAGGGGCAGCCAGGAGCAATGAATTCATGGGATAGGCCAGCACAAATCTCTTGTCAACTGTGTGTACCAAATCTTCTAAAGAATTAAGGGGTTTGGCTGGTATTTTTGGATCTTTCTTAGTGCAGCAAGGGAAGATAGTGTGATCCAATGCCAGGGGTGACAGTGAATTTACACAGGTGGTTTATAAGAAGATACCTGCCCTTTGCTGTACCCTAGAAAAGTGAGAAAAAGAGCTTGCCACTTCATAACAGACCTTAGCCATCCTTCCCCTCTTTGGCTGTGACATCACCAGGATGGAAGTGGCTTTACAGAAGGTCAAGATTAAGGCTATCTTAGATATTGGGTCTCCAGTCAACGTGTTTTTTCTAAACTCATGAAAAAACTTAAGCTAGCCCCTGATCTGACATGCAATTAGTCCTACAGTATGACTGGGTTATCCATCACTTGCAACATTAGAGCTTATTATGCTCTGTCTCTGCAGTTTGGGAAATTTCTCTTGTCCTTGCCCACTGTAGTGCGGAAAATAAAGCTATGACCTATTTATTAGCACTCATTTTCTACAAGAGTACAATGATATCATCAACCTTAAGAAAATTTTATCTTCTTGTTGACTATACCATATCACTCATCTTTAAGGAACCTGTTTGACTCCCTGGAAAGCGCTTAAAGACGTGTGTGCTCAAATATTATATAGGAATATTCTTTCTCAAGTTTTGAATGCACTCTGCTAATTTGATATCTTCTCCATCATTGTGCCCTGCAGCCAAATAGGTAATTCATCAAATCAATACTGGAGATGCTTCTTCTTTTTGAGCTAAACCCTATTGCTGCAGTTGAGTTCAAGACACGCAAGTATCCCAAATAATTAAAAAACTCTTGGATGCTGAGCTGTTGGCTCTGTCTCAAAGTCAGTGGGCTTTTCCTCTGTTGATCCTCAAAAAGAAAGATAGGGGTCACTGGATTGTGATAGACTACCGCCACTTGAACTCTCTCATGAAAAAAAGATTTATACTCTTTACTCAGGATTGATGACACTTTTTTCTGTCTAGGAGGGTCCAAATTCTTTTCAGCCATGTATTTGGCATCTGGATATTGACAGGTGAATCTATCACCTGCTGATAGAGAAAAGGCTATGTTAATTATCTCTGAGAGACTGTTTGAACCCACTTGCATGCCTAAAGGGTTGTATAATGCTCTCTGCAACCTTTTAACAAGCCATGGACTCTGTCTTACAAGATTTGAAGCTGTCTTGTGTGCTAGTATATCTAGACAACATTACAGTCTTCAGCTTACTTTCACTGATCACCTGGATCACCTGAAGGCTATGTTTATCAAGATTTGTGAGTCTGAGCTCAAATTGAAACTCTTCAAGTGTTTTTTCTTTAAAGAGTGATTAGATTTTCTAGGTCATGAAGTCACCCAGACTGGTATCCATCTAATGACCAACAAGGTTGAAGCTATTAACAATATACTTCCTCCTACCAACCTGGGGGAAGTTCAAGTTTTCTTTGGTATGATAGGCTAAACCTGCCAGTTAATTCATGACTTTGCTGAGTTCAAAGAATCTCTGGTACAACTACTTCAAGAGATCTCTTTCAAGTAGACTAAAAGTCAACAAAAGGCCTTTGAGGCTTTGAAACAAAAGCTCAAAAAAAGCCTATCTTAATCTACCCTGATACAACAAGAAGTTTATCCTGTACACAGATGCAAGTGAAGTAGCTGTGGGCACTATTCTTTCTCAACTAGATTACAAGGGAGTGAGTCACTTTGTTTCCTACTTCCCATGTGTTCTCAACAAACATGAGAAGAACTATAGTATCACTGAGAAGAAATGTCTGGCTGTCTTACATGTTATGAAGCAATTTCATCATTATATCTACAGGACTCATTTCACAGTATTCACTGACCATTCCTTACTCCATTGGGTACATTAACTAAAAAACCTGAGGAAAGACTAGCTCAATAGGTGTTACAGTTATAAGGTTATGACTTCACTGTAGTCCATTGCCCAATGTCTAGCATCAGAACACTGATAGGTTGTCATGAATGCCCATACTGGCTATTTATCCAGATAAAGCTGACTGTCTGTATGAGCTTATTGGGTACCAAATAGCCTTAGAAGCCAAAACCAGGGAAATATGAGTTGTATTAAAAAAGCTTTCTGTTAGTACTCAGGTTTGAGATAACCAGTTGTTTAAGAAAGTTAGAGATGTATATTTGCCCTACATACACCCAAGCCTTGGGGTCTCCACAGTCTTACAGAACTATCTAGATACTGGTTATTGAAGAGTTTCAAAAGCCCATGACTGATTGAGTAAGCACTATTATTGAGAGAACATACAAGTGTTGATCCCTGATGTCTTAGAATCCTGCCATGGGTGCCAACTCCAGCGCGCTTTCCTGGCCCAACACAAATTCAAGTTAGTATTACCCAAGCATACATTACATATGGTTAGTGTTAATGCAGTGGGACTTAGGAAAGAGTGGGGCTGAACTAACTAAGATTGGCTCTCATTCCGGAGGAGATATCCACCAGGACGCCATCCAGTGCAGCACTGAAATGACTGCTCAAACAGGAGTCCAAAAGGACAAGACAGCAGTTACTGAGAGAAAGTAGGGGTTAGAAGCCATTAGAAAAATGCCTGACAGCAATCAGGTTGTAAAATTGGGGGAAATTACAGGATGCAGGGGGACAGATCTGGTAGCAGGAAACTTGATGAAAACTGCTGGCAGGGGGGGAAAGCTTTGCCAAGGCAGGGTATAATATTTCATCTTTTGGGTCAGTGAGTAATTCACCTTGCCTGAAGCAAGGTTATGCAGAAGAGTGCTACCAGAGATCATTGCTTCTCTGGCCTTGCTAAATAGATTGCCCATGATGTACAGGACAAAGGCAGGTTTTCTCTGAAAGAGGTCAGTGAAGTGACCAGACTCTGCAATACACTAGTAAATGCAGAACGCAAAAACAATAGCACAGAAAAAAACCAAAAATATCACAAATTAAATGAATAAAAGTAGCATTGTGGGCTTCATATGGTAGTTTTAGGAAATTTGGGCTCTTTCAGCAAGATTTTTCCTAAAGTTTTAGGTCTTATGGGGTATTTTTACTTTCAGAGACACCAGAGGAGCTCTAAAATTGCAGTCAGAGGACAAGGAGCACACAAAGTTACCTCCAAAGTAGGAATATTTAAAATCAGAACCCTATTTTGCTTTAAAAAAGGATAAATTTGAATTAAATTAACTATATTTAATTTATATAATTAAAATAAAATAAAAATTGCTTTTTGAAAGTAAATATGTGTGTACTGAGTTCAAACCCGCTCTTGGATGCGCACAAGGTAAGTTCAAGCTATCAATGTTAACATTAAACTTAAGAGAAAGCCTAGAGAAGTCCCAAAGTAAGAAGGGACACCAGGAGATAAAAAAAGACTATGAAACTTTTTACTAATTATTTTTAGGCAAACTTTAGGTTTTCAAGCCAGCAACTTGAAAATTTTATTTGGAAACCACAAAAATTTATTTGAAAATAGACAAGCAGGGATTCCAGAGAGACTTCTTATAATTTAAGGGATAAACTTGGGGCCACTGGGATCAAGGAAGCCTCCTGGTTGGCTGCTAGAGAGTTGGTAGGACATGCCATTTCAAAAACAGCATCTCAAAAAAGGCTATCTTGATTTATTAGTAAAAACGCCATTTTGATTTACGGCATTTCGACTAAGAAAAACAAGTTTTAAAATTTTAGATTTTTCAACTCCAAAAAAAATCCAAAAAAATCTCAAAACATAAAATTCAAAAACATTTCTAGGCTTAAAAAAGCCTCAGAATTTCAAATCTGCAATAAAAAATGGGGTCAGTTAGTAGCAACATAGTTGCGTAAAGCCCAAAAGTTAAAATAATCCCAAAAACAACTATTTTCATCTATTTTAACTATAAACTATACTTTAAAATAAGCATATAATTGTACCAAATACCAAAAAAAAGTCAAAAAATGGTGAAATCAAAGGAAATAAGAGAGAAGATAAAGAATATTTTATTGGGAAAGGACTCAAACATTGGTAGAAAGAGCAACTGAGATAGCTTGGAGATACTCAAGCTATCTATCCTTAGGATAGTAGGCAAGGACCACCTTGCTGATTTCAGTATACTTTTTCACTACCTTGGTCTGCTTGAGAGGATCACCCTTGGTCTTCATACCAGTCTTGAAGAGGTGGGCAGAGATGGCTTGTTGGGTCTTGAGATGCACCATTATTTTGTTGAATTTGGGCTTATGAACCCTGACCCTTGTAGCAAACTGGCTATGCCACCCTTCAAGGGAAGGGGTGGTCTTGATTAAACCATCTTTTACCTGCTTAAAGCAGTTTCATATGATTGAGTCACCGCTTTTTCTGATGTGGTGTGCTCCTTGAAACACTTCAACCCATTAAGTTTCAAAATACTCAATAAAGGGCGCAAAGGCTGCCTGGTTGGCTATAATATATGAGTGATAGAGTAGGGTGTCGTAGAAGGAATTTGTCTCCTTCTTTCTAACCAGAGCAAGGGAAGCAAAGCAATTAAAAGCGTCCTTGGCTTCTTTAGTGCCTTCAGAGTTGACCAGCTCATGAAGATCAGAGCACTTTTGGAGGCAGTGGCAGAGTGCCTGCCAAAAGTGGAAGTAGCATCCCTGAGGGGAGCTCTTGAAGACTCAAATGAAGGCATTTTCCTGAGCCTGTTTGAAATCTACTATCAGATATTTGTGATAGGGGAGGCTTTTGGGATGCTTCCTGGTTGGGGTGGCTTCCTCTTCCTGTGACTGGGCCTTTTTCTTGCGCCCTCTGGTCTCCTTGAGCTCCTCTTCAATGGTTGGGAAGATTTCATCCAACTTGGCCTTTAGGATTGTGAGTGCACAGACATGTTTTCTGCTTCTTGTTGGGAAGGAAAAAGAAGACCAGGGGAAGAACTAGATTATCAACCTGCCCATGGATATTCCAAAGCTGGCTTAAGAGCTTTGGGCAGGTTGAGAAAGTGCCATCTGCAAGCCAGGTCTTGCATTTCAGCAGGTTGTGCAGATCCTGGCTTGTGGCAAAGCAGATAATAAACTTGGGGCATGTTGACCATCATTGTGAAGAAAGAATCTCTCCTCATGGTGAGATAATTTTTGTTTCTCAGTAAGGATCAATTGGTCAATGGAGCTTGCACTGACGCCTTCAGTGCTCAGAGCATATCTCTGATCAGTGAGATATCTCTGTAGTTTTGAGGCACCACCAACAGTACCAAGTTGGGTATCATTTAAATTAAGGAGCGCATCAGTGACAACCTCAGTGGCAGTTTGATCCTTGGTGGTTGGGAACACCTGGCAAAGAAACCAGCAGATAAGTTGGTAAAGGGGGTCAAAAGGCTCAGTGCAGTCATGGTTGACAGTTAGGGATTTAAATCTAGTGAACCCATAAGTAGTAAGTCTAGCTGGGCAGCCAACGTTATCTTATTTATAGTGATGTTGGTGGATGGGTTTTTTCTCATTATTACAGGTGAAGCTGTAGCCCTTGTAGACAAAGTCAGCACTCCCTTTCTTTGTCATGATGGGGTAGCTGGCTGGATATGTGGCAGGCACAGCAAAGGTGCCATTTTGATTGCATATATTATGGATGGTATTAAAATTCCAGAGCTCAATTTGGTCATCTGCAGGAGCACCAGGCTCAGGCTCCTCTTTTTCTTCAGGCTCTGAGATGGGATAAGAGTGGCAATTTAAGTTGAATAAATTCTCTTGGGAATCAGAGGGGGAGTACACAAAAGGAGAGTAGAGAGGGGGTAGGACTGTTTCCCTCTGGCTCAGGTGATAAAATTGGGATCTTGGGGGAGCTTTGGCCTTAGAAGGCTGCTTCTTTGGGGTAGTATTGGCTTTTTGGCCTTTGTAGGAATGATCTTGGACTTTGAGGCCTTGTAGACCTTGGGCGCAGCTTTGGTAGTTGACTTGGGAGGCATCTAAAAGTGAATTAGTATCAAAATATGAGTGATTTGGGGGTTATTTTTAAAGAGAAAAATGAGAATGTTTTTAAAATAAAAAAGTAATTTTTCACATAGAATTGTAGAAAAAATCTAAAAATATAGTATCAAAATTTCAATGTTTTTTGTTTTGTAAAGCTAAAAATTTTATTAGCAATGCAAGTATGCAAAACTTTGAGTTTTGACTGAAAACTTGCAGTCAAAATGGCGTTTTTGAGGTGACGTAATTGAGGTGCCTTAGCTCAAAAACATAGTGTTTTTGACCATTTTTTATATTAAATTAAGAAATCTAAAGTGGAGCTACCTCAAGCAGGCCAAAGAGTAAAGCTTGAATTTCTCAAAAACTAGCTTATACAACTGGGGTTAAAAAGTATTCAGTTGTTTAGAGAAGGCCAAAAAATATATATTTGCAAAGTTTCAGTTAATTTCTTACATTCTTTATTAATCTGGTTTTTGACTTGAAAATGTACTTTTAAAAAGTGGAAAGCAAGAATTGCAGTGGGGGGATTGATATGACGTAGCCTGGCATCATATGTAACTTTTCCTCATTTTTCCCTATCCATTGTGCGCATCAAATCAATTGGGTGATATGAAACTCAGTGGAATTTGAAGTGACGTAAATTGAAATGGCGTAATCACCCCCTTTCATATTAAAATCACTATCAAAATATTTTATTAAGAGAACCCTTATCAATGTATCCATGTATAATAAAGTTATAAATTACATATAACAAAACTGGTTTTTTTATCCAGCAATGACAATCACTAGAAGGACTATCATAGTGGTGTCTTTTTAGGTTGCTTTTAGTATAAGTGTCTTGGATTAATACTATAGGAACATCTTCTGGCACTATACAACAGGCTTTATTTTAGTTCAGGTATAAGCTTATTTTAGTTAAAGATAAATAGCATGATTCAAAATGAGGTAAAGTCAAGATGACGTAAACACACCCCACACTAAGTGATTTCAAATGTAAATAAAGTTAGCAAAATAAGATTTAATTAATCTGACTCAAAGTGACGGAATTGAGATGACGTAAATTTGAGATGCCACATTATAAAGATATATCTAAATTTTAACTATTTTATTGTTTTATTTTATTTTTTGTGATTCAAAATCACTAACTCAAAAAATGCCATCTCAAATTTAATTTGAGATGGCGTAAATGAAAGTGGCGTTTTTGAGATGGCGTGTCCTACCAAAGAATTTTTGCCCATTGGAATTAGGGGGGTTGGAGGGTTTGAGATCAATTTTCTCAACCAAATTTTATTGGTCAGGGTTTGGGAGTGGGATAGGGAAGGTCAGATCCAAATATCTGGGCAGAAGGAGACCTTTGACTTGGTGCATTTCAATTAGCTAGACACATTTGTTTTAAATAGGGGCAAAACCATGCTAACAAATAGTCCAAATTAATTAGAGTTTTCTAAGTTGGTGTAGTGGTGAACTACAGATTTACACAAAAGCAAAAAAATAGATTTATGAGAGTAGTTTTTTGATTAAAAATATTGGATATTTAAAGTAAAAGATAGTGTTATCAAAAGTTTTGGATTAACTGATAAACCGATAACGCTATCACACTCTCCTGTAAAGCTAAGTGTGATATAACTTGAGACAGCTACTGTTAACTAGTTGTGTAAACTGGACTCCTTCACAATCCTTGAGGTAATATGTTTTATTTGTTGTCTACTCAGTAAATTTGGTAAGGGCCAGACCATTTAGTTGTGAATTTGGTTGATCAGGAGTTCTTAATCTCTGAGTGCATCTTAAGAACTTGTTGTCCCATTTAGAACATGAGGAGGTGGTATTTAAACTGATCTTGTTTTCCAATGAGTTGATTGTCTTTAGACAATATGTTCTTAGCAGCTTTGGCTCTGGCGTTTTCACACAGTTCATTTGTATTTTTCAACTTGATGAGGATGAGTGGACATACTTCTGATGGTTTGACCACATAGATAACCTTAAATGAGGACATCTTGATCACAGCATGTATTTTAGTACAGTAGTCCCCTAGTGCTGCTAGAAGGACATCTTCCCATAGGATGGGTTGATATCCTGTACACTTTTCTAGTGTTGCAACTAAATTTTTATTAAATCTCTCAGTCAATCCATTGCACTGCAGATTGTAGGCTGTAGCAAATCTTTGTGTGGCATTCATCTTTTTTATTAGATCTGTCACTAATTGATTACAAAAATTTGTGCCTTGGTATGATAGTAACGTAGTTAGAGATTCAAACTGTGTAATAATCTCTTTATAAATAAATTCAGCTGTTGTCAGGGCTGAGTTGTTGGGGCAGACTACAGCAATTGGTCACTGAGAGTAATATTCTGTGGCAGCTAGTATGTACTTTTTACCATGCTTGGATAGTGGTAGTGGCCCCAGAAAGTTGATTTTTTATAACTTGAACATACTAGAAACTACTATGGGAATAAAAGGTCTGGAATGAACTATATTTTTGCTGAATCTTTGGCAGAGCTTACACTTTTGGAGGTGATTTATAGTGTCAACATACATTTCAGGCCACCAGTAAGCAGATTTAAGTTGTTCAAGTGTGGGATCTCTCCCAAAGTGACCTGCTCCATCATGTGCAGATTTGAGAATTGCCTCTCTGTCAGGAATTTTGGGTACTAGTTTTAGACTACCATTCACTTTTCTAAAGATCTCATGGCCTTTAGTGGTGAACTTGGTATAGTTTTTTATGAACTTCTCTATTTCAGCTAATGAGCCTGGGACTACTTTCATCTCAGCTACATCTTTGAAGTGTTGAATGCAAACTTTGTAAGCTTCTAGCTCAGATAAAAGGCAGAACTGATGAAATAAGTCATCTGTTACAATTTTTTCCTTGCCAGAGATATGTTTAATGTCAAAGTTGTAATTGAGTAGGTCTATAAACAAGCGTATTTGTCTATCATTAATGCCCAAGTTATCCATTATAAAGCAGACAGCCATGTTGTCTGTATGGATTATAAGAGGGTAACCTAGGACATAGTATCTGAATTTTTCTAAGGCACAGACCACTGCAAGAACTTTATTATATATTTCATAGTGGTATTCAGCAGTGAGAAATTTCTTGGACATAAAATCTATAAGTCAAAAGTTTTCATTGCAATCTTGACATAACACTGCCCCAATGGCGTCTTTGCAAGCATCTGAAAAGATGTGAAATGGATTTTTAAAATCTGAATATACTAGCACTGATTCAGAAGATAGAGTAGTCTGGAGTTCTCTGAGTGCATTATCTTTGGTAGGTCCCCAAGTAAATGGCTGATTTTTCTTTGTCAAGATAAACCATAGTGCAGCAATCTTGCTGTAATTAGGAATGAACTGTTGTTAATAATCAACTAAACCAAGGAAGGATAGGGTTTGGTCTGCTGTAGTGGATGTGGGTTATTCCAAGATTACTTTCATCTTATCAGGGTCAGGGTGTTTCCCTTTGATGTCCGCAACATGACCCAGTAGTTTCAGTTCTTGCACAGCTAGGATGGTCTTTTTGGTGTTCACACTGAGGTTTGCCTTCTGGATTCTATAAAGATAGAGTTTTATATGTGTCAGGTGTTCCTCAAAAGTTTTAGAGTAGACTGTGATATTGTCAAGATAGTGTCAATTATATACTTCTGGGAAGTATAATAAACAAGATAAAAGGGAAATTAAGAAGAGAATGATACTTTATTTGATATGAATATAATGTATTATATAGTATCATGAAAAGCCAAATACTGTCCATATATGTCATGATGGTCATGGGGCTTATCTGAGTAATGCTTCTCTTAAGTCACAAGGCTTACTCAAGTTGGGTTCCGCTAAGGATCTGGATTGTGTGATCCCTGTAATAGATGGTCAAATTATAGTGGTGCCACCAACTTAATGATTAGTTGGTGAGCCCTTTGGTGACTTATTCAGTGAACTACTTGGGGTGCTAATTCCCCAAGAGAAAGTAATCAAAGATGTTGCAACATCTCCCTCTGGGGTGCTGAAAGATAGAGCCTTTGGAATTTTCTTGAGAGTGTTGGAAATACAGGCTTGATATTGATCTAGTTTGGCGTTGAAAACAGGGAGTCTGGAGTTGTGTTACACTATTCTTGCTTTGCACAGGTGAAGTTGGTCATGGTTCATGTGTTTCAATTTGATTTGACCGCCAATTTCTTTGACAAGGTAGGTATTGCTGGGTTTGACCTCCATGACAATGCCTGGCCCACATAGTCCTGGATCTGGCTTGTGTTGGTCATGGTGGAAAACCCAGATTTTGTCCCCAACTTGGAATCTTTCCTGCTGTAGTGGGATTGCCTCTTTTTTGATCCTTCTCTGTTCCATATCTTCTTGGTCTTTTCTAGCCCACTGCACGTCAGTATTACTGTCATATGGTAAGTTTTTTGGTAGAGGTAATTGTGGTCCTGCAGTTGTACTAACAAGGGCGGGCTTTTGCTCATAGACAAGTTCATACAGGCTTTTGCCCATGTTGTGATTGACTCGTGTTCTGCATATCATGAGTGCTGTTGGCAGCATTTTGACCCAGGCTTTTGAATTGTTAGCAGATAACTTACTGATGGCTTCCACTAGGGAGCAGTTTAGTTGTTCTACTTGTCTATTTTCTTGTCAGTGAGATGGGCTGGCTGTGATGTGTTTTATTCTGTTTTTGGTGAGATAGATGTTGGTGTCAATGGCATTAAGTTTGGTGCCTCTGCCTGTGATCAGGAGGTCAGGTTTTCCAAACTTGGCTATGATTTCTTTCCCAATAAATTGTCTCACATCATTGCATTTGTGTTACTTTGCAGCTTGTGCCACAGGTCACCTGGTTGCATAGTCAATAGCTGTTATGATGTACTTTTTGCCTTTGTTATTGCCAGGCATTGGTCCCACAATATCCAGTGACCACACCTTGAAGAGTTTTGTGATTGACACTGGTACTACTGACTTGGGTGGTGCCTTAGTTTGGACGTACTTCTCACAGACTTTGCATTGCTCCAGTACTTTTTTGATATCATTTAGCATATTGGGCCACCAATAGCGTGCCTTGAGATATTCATGCAAGTTCCTACTACAGGTATGCTCCAGGTTTCTGTGATATCAAAGGATTGTGTCAATCTTTTGTGTTGGCAGAACATAAGGTACAGTGTCATCATTTGGAAGTATTCAGTGCAATGTGCCATATGCATTTTTGAACAGGTGTTTGTTCTTAAGAACCTTCTCTTGGATGTTCATTGGGGTGCCAGGTGGGAACCCTTCTTGGAGATTCCCCATGATCAGCATGGGCCAATCAGGGTCCCCATCAGTGCATAGAACATGTTTACTGTATAGCCTTTATAGGGTGTCTGTGGTAAGCATTTCATTTCCTGGCTTGTATTTGATCTGCATTGGGTATCTCTGTATGAGACTCATCTATTCAGCTTGTCTTCTTGATAAGTGTTGTTGCGTTTTAAAGAATATCAATAATCTGTGATCAGTGAGTACTTTAAACGTTTGGGCTCCTTTTAGGTAGCATTGCCACTTCATGAGGCAGTGCATGATAGCTACTAATTTCTGGTTGTGTATGGGATATCTTTGTTTGCCGTCAGATAGTTTCCTTCACTTGTACACCATCAGGAGAAAGTCCTTTTCTGCCGTCTGGATACAGAGTACCCTTTCTATGGTGTAGTCATATACATTGGTTTCTAACTCATATATTCCTTTGAAATTTGAATACTGGAGGATCAGAGCGGTGACCATATGTTTTTTTAGTTGGTAAAAGTGTTGGTCTTGTAGTGGTGTCCAGAAAAACTTGGTTGTTTTTCCTGTAATGGCTGAGAGGGGGCTGTCAGAGCAACCCAGTCAGGGATGAACCTTCTAACATAGGCTACCATGCCTAGGAAGGTACGGAGTTCACTTTTATTTCTTGGGTCTGGCATTTTGGTTATAGCATGTATCTTTTCTGGGTCTGGTTTGATTTTGTTCTTGCTGATAATGTGACCAAGAAATGGGAATTCAGACAAGAAGAAGTTGCATTTTGATGGTTTGGCAATAAGTTGGTTTTTTTGGAGAGTGTGGAGGACCAGGCAGACATATTCCCAGGGTTGTTTTAAGGTTGGGCTGTAGATGATTATGTTGTCCAGGTAGATGATTGTGTGTTTTCCAATGTATTCCTTGAAGACCTCGTTCATGAAGGTCACAAAGGTGCTGAGGGTGCTTGTCATACCAAAATTGAGGACAACACATTTGAAGGACCTGTACTTGGTTCTAAATGCAGTCTTTGGAATGTCTTCAGATTTCACACAAATTTGGTGATAGCCCGCTGTCAAATCAATTTTTGTGAAGATTTGGGACCCCCCAGGGTGTCAAAAAGGTCATCAATCAGGGGCAGGGGATACCTGTTCTTAATTGTGACCTTTTTAAGCGCTCTGTGTCTGTGACTAGGTGGAGTCCTCCGTCTTTCTTTGCTATGAAGAAAACAGCAGCACAAAAAGGCAATTTTAAAGCTTGAGTTAGGCCCTTCTCCAAGGCTTTGTCCAGATAGGCTTTCAGGGCATTGTCTTCTTGGGGTGTGAGGCAATAGATTGGGTGTGCCTTTGGTACACTTCCTTTTTGGTCAATTTTGTGTTGTATACCGCAGTTGGGTGGTAAGCCTGATAAGACTTCCTGGAAAACAGAGGGGAACTCACTGACTAGTTGCTCTTGGATTTAGTCCTTCTCACGCCTGGCTTCTGTATTTTTAAAGTAGATAACCTTGTACATGCAGGTGTTCCAATTGATTTTGCTAGGGTCAGTTCCCTCTTCTGTTTCCATGATTTTCACAAACTCATGATCTCTCATAAGCATGTCAAGATGAGTTGGGTAAACATGGTGGTGTACTTTGCCCTGTTGAATGGTGATGGTAGCGCTATCCCAGTCAATATGAGGTTTGGTCTTTCTCATCCAATCCAAGCCAAGTATAACGTCATATCTGGGGATTGGTATGATAGGGCCACTGAGTGTAGTCTGAATGTCTCCAATTTGGGTGCGGAAAGATTTTGCTTCTTTAGTGATTGGTGTACTTCTGTTATCTGTCATGACAACTCTCTTTATGTTGCTTCAAATTGTGGATAGTTTTATGAGGTTGGTGAATTTCTTGTCAACAAGGGATTGGTCTGCTCCAGTGTTGAATAGTGCTGTGCCCTGATATCTGCATTAACAAAAAGAATAAGTGAGGAGTTTATTTCCTGTTTGGGCGGCAAACAGTAGAGGATTGATGAAGGGTACTTGGATCATGATAATTGAGTCCATGTCTTGGTCCCTGTATGAGTCTTGTAAATTGGGGGGAGGGCAGCTTGCCTAAGCACTTCCCTGAGCTTTTCCCTCCTCATTGGTATCTTCAGTGTTTGCCTGGTTGGCTTGTACAGTGTGATTTCTGTTTCAATGATGGGTGTTTTTGGCATGGTTGTTTTGCTTATTAGGTCAAGGATCTTTCTTTGCTATGAGGCTCTCCTCCCTTTTGTTTGTTGCATGTAGATCATCAGATTTTTGAGCTGTGTGCTTTCCTTTCAAGAACACATCTTTGAGGTTCTTGCAGCAGGTTATATCAAACTGATGTCTAATATGTGGGAGGAGGCTATTGTAGAAGTCTATTCATGGTCCAGGCTTGTCAAAGTTGATGATATTGGGAGCTCAGTCATATAAGTCTTTGTATGCTGCAATGTAATCCTTAATTGTTCCTGTCATTTTAAAGGTTCTGAGTTCTGTCATGATCACCATGCTGGAGTTTTTCATGGCAAATCTTTTGGGGAACACGGCTTTGAACACCTCTCAGTTTTCTTTCTGATTGGGGTGTCAATCTAGCCATTCACTTACAAAGCGTGAGGTGGTTTCTGTGATGCAGAGGGCAACTTTGTGGGTCCAGAGTCTGCGGGAGTAGCTCACTTGTGTGAATTTTCTTTGGGTGCTGTTAATCCAGAGGGTGGCATTTTCCCGGTGTAACCCTGCAAAAGCCCAAATTTCTGCTAAACGTAGGCATTAAAAGACAATACTGGATATCTTGGGCACCTGTGGGCTTGCAGAAGTTGGAGGCGGGTTCAGGAGTTTGCAAGTGTGAAGGAGGTTGTACTGTTTGATGTGGACAAGGCTGTCGTGGAGGATGACAAAGCCTTCAGGTGTGTCCTGTCCCTTTTTTTAGTCTCTCCAACCTGCGGGGAGGGCCATTTGCTGGATCCTTTTCTTAGGAGGAATTTTCTTTAAAGTTGTGTAGGTGTGGATAACCTACCTGTGCTACCACTGTCAATTATATATGTCTGGGAAGTATAATAAACAAGATAAAGGGGGAAATTAAGAAGAGAATGATACTTTATTTGATATGAATATAAGACATTATATAGTATTATGGAAAGCCACATACTATCCATATATGTCATGATGGTCATGGGGCTTATCTGAGTAATGTTCCTCTTAAGTCACAAGGCTTACTCAAGTTGTGTTCTGCTTAGGATCTGGATTGTGTAATCCCTGTAATAGATGGTCAAATGATAGTGGTGCCACCAACTTAATGATTAGTCAGTAAGCCCTTTAGTGACTCATTTGGTGAACTACTTGGGGTGTTGATTCCTTGAGAGAGAGTAATCAAAGAGGTTAGGACAATAGACGGTTACAAAGTTTCTAATCAGGCCTTCAAAAACTTGGTTCATTATTTTCTGAAATGTTCTGGGTGCTTTTTTTAGCCCAAAAAGCATGCAGGTATATTTGAACTGTCTTTATTTGGTGACAAAAGCAGTCTTAGATTGATCTTTGGGCTTAACAGATATATGATGAAAGCTGCTGAAAAAGTCTATATTAGACAACCACTGTGCTCCTCCAAATGAATTGAGTATGTCAGAGATATGTGGTAGGGGGTAGTTGTCACTAATAGTAACATAGTTTAGCAGGATATAGTTGACACACATCTGCTGCTTACCATCTTTTTTGGGTACTACTACAAGTGAAAACAACCATGGAAATTTGCTAGGCTTTATGGGACCTTGTTTGAATAGCTGTTTGATCTCAGATTAGACAAATTTTTTCTTTGAGTGAGGTAGTTAATAAAATCAGGAAGCAATGAGTAAAGCTGATCCTGTGTCAATTTTGTGTTCAAAGCCTGATGCTTCAGGTAGGTTATCACAGTCATCCACAATGTTCTTTGAGAATTGGTCTACTACTGTAGCTAGCTGCTGTCTTTGAACCCTAGATAGCCAATTGTTCTTGCTAATTTGACAGAAGATAGGGTTGCATAGAAATTTGGCCACATAATTGTTTTCATAGGTTACTTCAAGCTCAAGTGTGAGATTGCCTTTTTCAACTGTCTACTGGTTTTTGGTATACTTGGTAGTTACACCCAGTTTGTGCATAGTCTGTTGTCCAAGCAGTAGGATATACTTTTGATGGTCAAAAATGGAAGCGTCAATGGTTACTTTAACACCGCCAAGCCATAGGTTCAGGTGTTTGGCAGTGCCCATGCTGAAGCTCTCATGCCCATCAGCCATTACAAATATGATATTAGATTGTGTGATAAATATGTTTGGCAAAGTGTTCAAGAATTTGAGCAAGATAATGTTGCTGTAAGCGCCGCTGTCAAGGATGATTGATGTCTTAACTTTGTTTACCAGTCTTCTTGTGTGTGGTGCACCAGTATTGGTTAACATCAGTCCCTCTCTCTGTGAGGGCACAAGGGCAGAGACTGTCTTGGCAAGTTTTTGGCAAAATTTTAGGTTTTTTTTAACAGGTCCACCTGGGTTATTTTTAGCACTATTTTATTCAGTATTTTAACTGCTGATAAGCCTACCTCAGTGGCTGCTGCCTTGGGTCTAATATTTGAAGGTGGAATGATCAGTGCAGGCACTGCTAGTTCCCGGTCCCCTGCTAGCACCTGGTAACTAATCTGTTCTTTCAACTTATTAGTCTTATTGTCAATCTCAGAGATTTTGAGTGGAGTGTTTGATTTACTCATGAGCATATTTGCATGAGGTGATAACCCCTCCCAAGAGTTGGGTTTCATTAGAGAGATAAGATATTCCTGACTTACTGTGGAAAAATTGTAATAACCAATGTTGCTGTCAGTTTTCATTGGTTCCTTCTAAGCGTCAATCTCAAGGTGGGTGGTGTAATCAACCATGATTGTGATGAGGAGCAACTTTTGGGAAAGCTTTGAATATGGAATTAAGAAAGAAGAGAAGTATATTTTATTGGATAATACTTTTGACTTATATAGCTTGCACTGTGGCAGGAATATAAGTCAGATTAAAGATAAGGATGGTCATGTGAAGAATGGGTTTGAGTCACTGGATACTTGGACAATTCATGTGATATTAGTTTTTTGCCTTTCTTGGTATGGAGAACAGTATATTGGATTGGCACCAAACCAGGCAATGACTGGATGTTAAGTGTGTTGGCGGCAACCAGAATACCTGTACATCCAGCTCCTCAACACACCCTCTCTTAAGGGGTTATGCTGGTACATCAGAAGGGGGCTTTGTCTTGACGGCTGTTGTCTGATGTTTCTGGAGCTGTTTGCTAGTGGGTATTGGTTGAGTTGAGTGTTCCCCTTTGCTAAGGCAAAGGCAGGATCTGTGGTATTTCTTGATGACAGAATCTTTGGCGCCTTGGAACTTAACTAGATAGGTATTTCTGTCTGGTCTGCATCTGATGACTCTTCCTGTTTCTTGTCTACTGAATCCAGCTTCTTTCTGTTCCCAGATAGGACCCAAATGGGGGAGTTAATTGGGAGTGGTTCCTCTGCAGAGGTTATCTTTTGTGCTTTGAGTCTTTTGATTTCTGCTATTTTAGCTTTGAGGTGTTGTGTTGTAGAGTTGGTACTTGTTCTACTGTGGGGGGTTTTCCTGGGGGGATCTTTACATATGGTTGATTGTTGCGGGTAACTATCTCTGGTGTATATCCATATGTTAATTCAAACAGTGAGTAGCCTGTCCCTTGATTGGTGTGGACCCAGGATACTAATAATGCATGTTTTGCGTATAGTGGCCATGTGTCCTTGGCTTTGCCATCCATTATTTTCTTGAGAGTTCTGAAAAGGCTGCTGTTTAGGCGTTCAACTCTGCTGTTGGCCTGTGGCCTGTAGGGCAAGGTTGTAGAATGTTTGATGTTTTTTATTTTAAATTATTATTTACTATGTGTCCTGATAGTTCTGTGGCTCCATCAGTTATAATGTAGTCTGGAGTTCTGTAGTTGGCTATTATTGCCTTGTTGATAAAGCAATTTATTGTTTCTGCCTTGTGATTCTTAGTTGCCCAGCAGATGGGCCAGCGTGTAGCAAAGTTGATGGCTACAATTAGGAAGTGTTGTTTAGTTTTTGCTTCTGGGAAGGGTCCCACTATATCCAGCCCCCAAACCTTAAATGGTTCAGGGTCCAGTACTGAATTAACTGTTGGCTGACAAGCCTTGGTGCTGGTGTATTTCTCACACACCGTGCACTTTTCAAAACATCAATTATGTTTTGTGTAAGATTGGACCACCATACTATCTCTTTTAAAGTAAGGTATAGATTGTTAGCCTTTGTGTGCCCTAGTAGGTGATAATGTCTTAAGATAGTGTCAACTCTGTGCAAGTGAGATGTAGGGAACATGTTTGTCTTTAACAATGCAGTAAACTGTGCCATTTAATACGTGAAAATGTTTTTCATTCCTTTTTAATGTATCATGGATTAGTTAATGTATGAAGAGGTCTTTCTCTTTTGCCTTGTACTCAGTGTTGTATAGGTTAGGCCAGTCAGGGTCCAGGTGGTCAGGGTGATCCTCTCTTGGCTGGCATAGCCTAGAGAGAGCATCAGCTGTGACCAGCTCTGCCCTTCTTTTATATTGGATGTCCAGATTGAGCTGCTTCAGCAGGGACATTCATTTGGCTTGCCGCCTTGTGAGTGTGTTCTGAGTTTTGAAATAGATGAAGGATTTATGGCCAGTTAGTACTCTGACGTTTAAATGTCCTCCTAGATAACATCTTCATTTCTAACATGTATGATATATTGCTAGTGATTCCTTATGATGTATTGGGTACCTCTGCTCAGTGTTAGTTTTCTACTTTTGTAACATACTGGCAGGAAGTCTTGCTGCCCTGGATGGCAGGTGTGTAGTACTGCGCCAATGGCGGTGTCACTGGCATCTGACTTGAGCTTGTAGCACCCATTGTTATTAGGGTATTGCAAGACTGGCGCTTCAATCAGAGCTTGTTTTAATAGTTGGAAATTCTTAATGCATTCTAGTGTACAGATGAATTTCTTTTTGGCATTACCCTTGGTTAAGTCATTGATTGGTGAAGTGAGTTTCCTTCAGTCTTTGATGTATTTCCTTAGGTAAGCTACTATTCTGAGAAAGCATCTAACTTGTTTAACAGAGGTGAGGTGTTGCATGTTATTTATGGCTTTTATTTTGTCTGGATCTGCTTTGATGCCACCATCAGAGACAATGTGGCCCAAGAACAAGAGTTCATTTTCTGTAAATTGGCACTTGCTAGGCTTTGCATAGAGTTTGTGCTTTGCAAGTTGATTGAGTGTCTTGTAGACATGCGTGAGGTGTTCCTCTTTGGTTTTTGAGAATATGATGATATTGTCAAGGTAGCATAATGTATTTGAGAGGCCTTTTAGTGCTTGGTTTATTATAGTGACAAACATTGCAAGAGCGTTAGTCATCCCAAAGTTCATTACCCTATATTCAAAAGATCTGAATTGTGTACAGAATGCAGTTTTTTGTATGTCTTTTTTTACTTCAACTTGGTTGTAACCTGAGATGAGGTCAATTTTGGAGAAAAATTTGGCTCCGGAGAGTCTTGCAAACAGATTCTCTATAAGTGAGAGGGGATATTTATTCTTTACTGTGCTTGCATTTAGAGCTCTGTAGTCAGTTACTAGATGAAGTGAGCCTTTATTTTTCTTTACAAAAAACACTGCTGCCCCTCACAGAGATTTCAATGGGTGAATATCCTTTGACTAGGTTGTCCTCAATATGAGTCTTGAGGGTTTTGGTTTCCATGGGGGAGAGTCTGTAGAGGGGTGCAGGTTTGGGCATGGCCTTGCATAGGTTGATGCCATGCTTGGCTTCTTGCTCAGGGGTTAGATCTGTGAGCTCTTTCTTGAATACATGAGCATACTTGTTTAGGAGTGCTTCAAGCTCTGGGAATTGAATTTTTGTTGTTTGCATGTTATTGAATTCAGTGTACTCTATATGTGGAGGGTACTGTTTTTGGTTAGACGTTCTGAGTTGTCCTGATTTATGACTTGAACAAATACTGTGTTTCTTAGTATGAGATTGTTAGGTACTTTGATGATGTTGATATTGACTCCATTATGTTTGATGGTCATGGTCTTTGTTTTCCAACATGTGCTGAGGTTCACTCGGGTGAACCAGTCCATGTCTGCTACAATGTTGTAGTTTATGTTGTTCATGACAAGTTCTTTGATGTGTGTTTGAATGCCTTGGAGGTCAATTCTGAAGGGAGTTGTTTTGCCTTCAAGTAGAACCTTTGATTTGTCTGCTATCCTGGCGTATTTGAAGTTGGATTTGACAACTGGTATTTTGTACTTGGTTAAAAATGGTTTGCTAACCATGGTGTGTTGTGCACCAGAGTCAAATAAAATTTTATGTGTATGAGATTTATAAGTGCATGGGTAGACAAGAAGTTGTGAGTGATCTTTAATTTTTACATTCATAAAAATGGAGAATTGCGGGACATGTGGGATGCGAGCAGCAAAGTTTGTGCCTTGATACAGTTTCTTGTCAAGTTAGGAGGAGACAGGGGCACTTAAGCCTTTTTCCCCTCCTCTTTTCCCTGTTCCTCTGTTTTGAGACTTTCAAGGTCAGAGAATGTGGGGTCATATTCATAGTGGGTTGCTATTTCAGCATTGTTTACTTTGGTGGTGTCCTCCTTCTTGGGACAGGAGCAATTTGCGCTCTGGCTACAAAGGCCATTGTTACAATTGGAGTTGCTGTTACAAAAGTAATGGTTTTGAAGCCCTGGGCGGGAATCAAACCCGCTTCTAGCCACCAGGCGGGGCTAGCAGGCGGGGGAGATTTGCCTGCACCTGGATTTTTGCTTTTTGAAGCAAATCCAGGTGTGGGAATCATTCCTGCCCTGGTGGTAGCTGAGGGGCCTGCTTTGGGCCCCAAAAGCTACGCCCAAGCCTTGGTGGGTTTGGCTGGGCCTGAGCAGGCTATTTTTAGCTGCCCAGTAAACCCAGATTAAGCCCACCCTCCATTAAGTAATTTGGGGTTCCCAATTGGGGACCTCTTTTTTAATCAAATTCTTTGGGCTTAAGAGAGCCTGTCAAGCCAGTCCAAAATGGTGATCAAATTGGGAAACCCCCTCCCCCAAAACCCCAGAAGCCAAACCTGCCAGAATCAATGACCAGCCAAGCTAAGATGGACCATCAAAAAGCTAAACAACTGTTCTGAAAACCCCAAAAATAACCATGAAGCAGCAAACCAAACAGCAGAATCTGAGATGCCATGCCACACAGATAGCACCAGAAAAATGCTCAGAGGCACCTGCATGTGAGTAAGTATATAAATCAGAAGCACTTAAAAAAGTTATGTATTGTCATCTTTACCAAATAAAGTTGTTATGAGCCTTTGGTTCACCAATCTGTTTCCATACCTATTTTTGATACTCTTTCATCTGCATACACCCAAGCGTCAGTACCCATCTACTAGGATAGATAGTCAGACTCCAGTTGATTAAACCAAAGCCTTTGACTACTACTGTCCACCCAATGCTCCATTTGGGTCATTATTTGTTAGATTAAGCCAAGGCGCCAGCTTAAGCATTTCAAAGCCTTTTAACTTCTTTGGTATCATTTAAGTCATAAACTTATGTTTTTTGAACATTAGTATAATGCTTAGTTTACTGAAGAAAAGTTTAATAGTGTAAAACATACAAATAATAGAAATAA
>QTSX02002414.1:0-87644 GCA_014839935.2 Entomophthora muscae
ATTAATTAGTAATAGCAATTAAGCTCATGTCAGTATGTTATATGATCATTAATTTATCATTCCCTATGCCTGGTTTCCCGTGTTTTTATTTTGAATCATCCTTAGGGCTAAATGGCTATGAATATGCAATTATTAGTTGAATCTTTCAATTAGTCAACATCCCAAAACCAGAAAGTACCATAATAAATTTTGATCTGACTATCTTTTGGTTTTTGAACCCTGTAAAAAACCTCATGTAGTATCTATAGAAATTTTTCACATGAACTTTTATTTTTATAATGCAATGGGTATAATGGTAATTTTTATTAATGTTAAAATAAATTTTCTTAAAAAGTAACTTATAGGTGAAAAATTTGGCTGTTAGTGCTTTTTTTACTTGTAGATTTTTTTGTGTCATTTAATTATTTTCAATGGATCAAATATTAACTTGAGATTATTATGTACTTTTATTTTTTCCTGCATTTTTGTCCCCTCTATTCAAAAGAAAAAACAATTTCTATTTTAATAGCCAATTAAATTTAAGATTTATTTTAAATCCTATCAATTTTTACGCTAATTTTTTGTTTTATTTTTAGCTACTAGTAAATCATTTAAAAAAGTCAGCTTTAAGAAATATTGCCAAAACTGTGGGGTTGACCCCCAGTAATGCTCCACACAAAAGACCCCTTTCTCCTTGGTTTAAATATCCTGGAACACAAAGTCAAATTCAGAAGTCAACTCAAGTTGCCAAACAAGGAAAAACAAATCATCATGAGCCCAAATATGGAACAGACTTGATTTAGCACCCAATTCATTAGTAAGATCAAGCCATCCCTACTCATCAAAGCAATTAATCAGTAGACATCTTGCTCCTCCTAAGGGATTTACCTAAACTATATAATCCCCCATATTATAATAGAGACATTTATCTAGTTTATAATGATTTTCCTCATGTAACTTTTCAAATACAGTACATTCACAACATTGGTGGCACAGTTAAGTTATCAATCCTATCTTCTGTCTTCAAAATTCCCCCAGTTTCTTGTACCCACTGGAGTCAACATATATACAATATGATCATGTCAGGTCTCTCCAGACTGGGCACCTTACACGTCAGGAGCAGAAATCACTAAAAAACATGACCTTCACCAAAATGTGGACATCCCAGTGGACACCTAAACACTCTGTCAACACAAGGACTCTTCCAGGAAACTTCTTAAGCGCTTTGAACCAATGAAAATATCCTATGAATCTATTTGTGGCACAGCACCTCTGCAGCTCTTCCTTTGAGTTCTTTGCTGGTGCCAACAACAACAATGTCACAGTCTGAATTCAGTTGGCCCAAAACAAGCTAAAACAAATGGAGTTCCAGTGTGATTCCATAATTCAGAGACCTTCATCCACCTGAATCATGATGCAGGAATCTGATGTGACAAGTGGAACAAGTACCATTATAAAAAAGATTGTTAAATGTTCAAGAATAACTTATTTTTTCAATTTTTCATGAAATATACTACACTCATGATTATTTTCAAAGTCAAAAAGCTGACACAAACATTTAAATTAAAGGTGCTACGCCGTTTTGCCTTATCTGATATTATTTTTGATATCCCTACTACACATCTCATCTACTAAAAAACTCCCAAGCCTCATGTAATGAGAAACATCAACCTGGACCAAATGACTAACATGTAAATCTTGTACCTTGAAGTGGAAAAGGCGGAAGATACCTCCAATGGTCTGCACAAGACACAGATAGAAAAGAGAGAGAGACCCAATGATTATAATCCCTCTGGCTATTACAGCCATCCATTTCTTAACAATAACAACCATAAGCCTCAAGCAGCAAACACTCACAATAACAGGAACAATGGTCAGTCCAATCTCACACTCTTAAGAGTCACTGCCACTCAAGGTGAACAGGACAAGGAAAAAGCATGGTAAGAGAAATAAGCAAGCCAAGCTCTCCCTGACCCCCATCGGTCTTGCCTCACAATGAGTATCAACCTGAGGAAGTTGGTCAGTGCCCAATAATTAAGGTACTGTTGAGAGATTCTGTCTACTACATGGTTGCTAGTAATCTCAATAAACTGATGTCCTACCCTTTCAGCTTTTGAAGTTACACTGGTTTAGAACTTCTAGATTCAGGCGCAGATTGTATCCTGGTTAAAAGAAACTTTGTTAGAAAGTTCAAGTTAGCTACTGATCTTTCACAGTTTAAGAACATACTTTTTGCTGATGAACATCACATCACTCTTTCCCATGAGACTATCCCTTAACTATTTCTCTGGAAAATCTCTATTCTACCATCTTAGGACCAGTTATTGACTTACCCAGGTTTGATGTAATGATTATCCTGGACTAGTCAATATGGAATAACCTCATGTAGGTTGGATCACTTCAGTCTTAACCATAAAACGTGAAGGGGTGAACCATCAAATATACCCTGATGCAGTAGACAAGCTATTAAGCAATCATATTTTTTCTTGAATAAACAAGCACATCCAGAGCAGAAAAAATGAACATCATCAACTGGGATAAATTTCAGTTTGAGATCATCCACTTCAAGGATAAGCAGAAGATTATGCCCCCACAGGACAAGGGGATTTTTACAACACATCCTGAAATATTCAAGAGATCCCACCCTGGTTATCCCCAGAGAAACACATCCAGCACTTTATAAAGCTGAAGGGCATCATCCCCAAGGCACAGCCTATATATAGTATTAAGCCTAAAAAGTGTTAAACCTGTGCTGTATTAGCAGAGTTATAAGGGGGAAATGCTTGGAAGCTAGAAAATGACTTCATTGTGAGGTGGGGGATTATATAGTTGGAGTGAATAATTAAGAGGAAAAAGATTGAGAAAATTACTAAATTAGATTGTGTAGGGGATGACTTGATCCTGGTAATGAGTCAAGCGCTAAATCAGGTTATCACTTGGTTAAATTGACATTGGTTTATATTTCCCTTGTTTGTTAATTTGAGTTGACTTATACCTTTGGCTTTAAGTGCCAGGGAAGTCAAGTTGAGGGCACATAGTCTCTTGTGCGGAACTTTGCCGGCAGTCAACACCACTGTTTCAACACAAGGATGATGACATATGTGCTTAACTCAAGAAAGCTTTCAAGAAGGGGATTATCAGGACTTTACAATTGTCCTTCAGCGCCTCTGTGATTTATGTGACCAAAAAAGTCTGTTCCTTGTAACTTTTAACCAAATATTGTGCACTTAACAAAGTCCCATCAAAAATTGGTACCCATTGTCACTGATCAATAAGCCCTTTGACACACTCAGGGAAGCCACAGTATTCTTCAAGATTGACCTCACTGCTGGCTACAAAAAATAGACATCAAAGAGAAAGACATCCCCAAAAAAGAGCAACACTGCAAAGATCTGAAAGCTATGTTTGCCACCCTGGTCTAACACAAAATCCTGGCCAAGCTGCCCAAGTGCTAATTTTTCTGTGAACAGCCTCCCTTCTTGGAATATGCTGTATCTAGGGATGCCATCAAACCTGACATCCAGAAAGTGCAGGCCATCTGCAAGATTCTACCTCCTAAGGTCAAGAGCAAACTAAGAACCTTCCTAAGAATTTGATTGCCTACCTCTGACAGGTCATACCTAACTATGGCACTCTAACTACCCCTCTATCAGCAATTGCGGGCATCAAGCCTAAATTTGTGTGAGCTCATAAACAAGACCTATGTTTTGGAAGCTTAAATATAATCTTGTATCAGCACCCATACTACAGTACCCTGAAAATTGATGGGGCTACCAGATGAAAACTGACGCCTCTAATGCCTCAATAGATGGGTTCTACACATCAAGACAGACACATGCAAGTACTTTCCTGTTGCCTAAAAGTCCCGCAAGCTGACTGATGGAAAGTACTGTTATCTCATCTATAACAAGGAGCCAATTGTCATAGTACACTGCTGTTTCAAGTGACAGTGCTACCTTGAACTTCAGGAGAATTTCACATCACTTACCACTCATAAATCACTTATCTATGTCAAGACCCAAATCAACCTCTAATGTAGATAAACACAATAGACAATGTTCCTGAAAAGTTTCAATATGAAAATACGGTAAAATTTAGGTTCTGAACTTTTTACAGCTGGTATTCTATCCTGACTTTACATCCAAGCTTTCAGAGGCCAGGAAGGACTGGACCTGGGCTGACCCCTTATTGTTCTCTGAACCAAGAATGAAGGGGTTTCTTCTAGGAACAACATATATTACCTGTGATACATAGTCAATAACAAGCACATGTTTTCTGATGTTTAAGGTACCCTGCACCAAAAATTGATGGGCAGGACACCTTTGCTTACGTTGTAAATCAACAGAAAGTAGACACTATCATACTCTACCACCAAGATCTAGGGCAGAAAAAAGGCAGAACACTTTATAAATTCTTAAAGCACAAGGACTGGTAGCCCACATAATATTGTGATTTATAAGCTTTTGGAACAATGTGAGGTATGCAAGAATAAACCAAAAGCAACAGCCCTCTCAAGCTGGTGCTGCCGGTCCAAACCTGACAACTGTTCAAGAGATTTGCACTAGATATTATGAGCCTCATGCACAGCAAAGGCAAGGACAAGAAACACATCATCACTTTAATTGACCATGCTTCCAGATGGCCAGTGGCCCAAGCAATTAAACCCCCTAATGAAAATGATGTACACAATCTATAGGCAAATAAATTATCATCAAGTTTGGAAATCCAGAGCTAGTGATTGCAGATGGAGGCAGGAAACTCACGTCTGATGACAAAAACATATGATTGGCCAAACAAGGAGTAAGACATACAGTAATCATACCATACCATCCTCAATAAAAAGACAGAGAAGAGCAGATAAATGGCTCCCTGGTGAAAACCCTTTCCAAACGCACTTATGGTCCCCCTAGGATTGGTCAAAAAAGTTACCTAAAGCTCCCCTTGTGTGTCAAACCCAAGTGGACAGATTTACTGGGGAAAGTCTTTTCAAATTAGTTTACGGCACATAGCCTAACATAATTCAAGCTCTAGTGGGGCCAAACCTTTATATGCCTAAGAGGGTACCACCCAGAGGCAACCCAAACATACATCTTGACATTTGCGACCAATAGCTTGGGAAGAGGCAAAGACAGCAATCCCCTTAGTAAAAGGACACAAATGGGTAATGAATTATGGGTGATAAATACTAACAAAGGCATGCTAAAGCCCAAAAAAGTGGGCTCTACCATTGTGTTGAAGGTAAAAAATAGTAATACTTACCTAATCCAAGGATTAAGCAAGCAAAAATCAAACAAGACCCTACATCACAACTGGTAAGCCCTTGAAAATCAAAACACAAACAGTGAGGAGCCACACTATCCACAACCAAGCAACAGCTGGTAGAGTATGGTGGCCGTGCCTCAGATGACCTCCCTGCCAATGAGTCACCTAAGGAGGCTGACTATCAGCAGGGGTTTTTTTAAACTGCAGGGTCAAACCCCCACAAAAGATAATCTTCTCATTAATTCAACTATCCTGGAACACAAAGGCAAAATCAGAAGTTAAATCAATTTTCCAAACAAGGAAACACAAACCACCAGGAGTTCAAATATAGAACAGACTTGATTTAGCGCCCAAGTCATTAATAGGATCAAGCCTCTCCTGACCATCAAAACAATTGATAAGTGAATATCTTGTTCCTCCTAATGGATTTACCTAAACTATATAATCTCCTTATTACAATGAAGGCATCTATCTTATTTCTGATAATTTTCCCTTTGTAACTCTGCCAATACAGCAGCTACACAATACATTAAATTCTTGAACAACTTTTTATTGCAAAAAAGTGCAGAGAACAGAAAATCCATCGATTTAATTTTTATCTCTACACTTTGGTTCTAGGCACTTTTCCTTTTAAAATATACCCTTAAAGAATCAATGAAATAAAGGTGGAAGTTAAAGCCAATCCACTACTTCAGGACTCGATCAAGGTTGAAGGCAGCAGATATGAGAGCAATGTGAGTAAAGGCCTGGGGGAAGTTTCCCAGTTGTTCTCCACTAGAGGAGATTTGTTCTGAATAGAGGGAGAGATGGCTACCGTAGCCAAGAAGCTGCTCAAAAAGAGAAGTTGCAATCGAGAGGTAGTGGGGACGATAGGCACCTGCCCGAGTCAAAGCTTCAACCAGCCAGAAAGAGCACATGGAAAAACTGCCCTCTCCCCCAGCAATGCCGTCGGTGGCAGGGTTGTAGCGATAGATTAGATTGTTCTCCATAAGCCCTCCCTTATCTAGGGGCATTAGGATTCTATCGAGGGTACTCAGGAAGCGTGGATCGGTTGGGCTGATGAAGAATACTAAAGGCATAATCAGGACCGAAGCATCAAGCATATCCGCCGAATCAAAGGACTGCGTGAACACCTTTGACGAAGGATCCCAGCCACATTGCATCACCTTTTCATAAATTGCATCGCGAGTTTCAAGCCAAAGTACTCGCTGGGGACAAGGGAACATACGCTTCTCGCTCAAGCGCAGAGCACGGTCAATTGCTACCCAGCACATGATTTTAGAGTACACAAATGGTTGCTGGTGGCTGCGCACCTCCCAGATACTCATGTCAGGACGCATCCAGTTTGAGCACACGTAATCCACCACTCGGCGAACAAGTACCCATAAGTCAAATGAGATGGGCTCAACAAACTTGTTGATCAAATACACCCCATCAAGCAGCTCACCATAAACGTCTAGTTGCAGATGGGTTGCCGCGCCATTGCCAATGCATACTGGCTTTGAGCTGCGATGGCCTTGGAAGCCCAACTCCAGTTCGGATGGGACACTTGTGCCATGAACGGTGTACATGATGCTGAGTGAGCCATCAGTGTTCATCTTTTCTAGGAGCCTCTGGACATACGCCATATACTCTTGGGCTTCTTGGGTAAATCCTAGGCGGATGAAAGCATAGACTGTGAAGGACGAGTCTCGGATCCAGCTGTACCGGTAATCCCAGTTCCGGACTCCACCAATCTCCTCTGGCAACCCAAAGGTGGGAGCAGCCACGATCGCCCCTGTTGGCTCGTATGTGAGTAGCTTTAAGGCCAACGCGCTGCGAGCAACGTTTTCTCGCCATCTTCCTCGATAGCTGCTTTTGCTTATCCAATTCCGCCAGAAGCATAGCGTTTCGTCTAACAGAACCCCCACTAGATCGGGGGTGGGCTGGTCATGGCTCATAGAAAACCCCAGGGTTGCATCCATGACTGCATCCGCACCATGCGTCAAAATAAATGATACTTCTTGTCCCTCTTCCAGACAAACATCACTTACTACGCCTTCGCCATTCATCCCTGGCCTAATCTGCTTCTCCCACTTGACTTGTGGCCAGTCTGGATTGTCCCCCTTCATGACATAGTGCAGCACCAAACTGAGCTTACTTGAGCTAAACTGCACGCACCTGCCACTTCCTCTACCGTCTTTGCCAATATAGCTCACATCTTCCATCATTCTGGTTGAATGTTTGGCTCGCCCATAGTCAAATGCGGGGAAGCATGCCACTTTCACTACTGACCTTCCCTGTGTAGCACATACATGGCGTATCACCCCTGGAAACAGAGCTTGGCCCTCACCCGGATGGTGCATGTAATCCGTCACCACCACAGATCGTCCCTTGGTAAGATGTCGGCTCCCCAGAACATTTGTGTTTGCCAGGTACTGCTGTTTAACACTCTGGGCATCCTCCACGCTTATAGAGAAGTAGCCTCCACATGCATCATCCACTAGCTTAGCAAAGACCGAAGGCGAATCGAAACTTGGATAGCATAAAAAATCAAGCGAGCCACCTTTGCTGATATGGGCTGTTGTGCGTAGATTACCAATAATTCCATACTCATCTATGCCTGTTTGCTTTTCGTCCATGTCAACCTACAGAAGTGACCACCACGCTATATTCCACTTCAAAGCTTAATTCATTAAACCCCTAAAGCAAGCAAAAACCATCTTGCCGCAGCAACCAATCAAAAACTCCCCCACCCCCGATGCTCCACATGATGTTGGTTTTACAAAATACGTTTGAATTAAGTATAGCATTTATTATTTTCTTGTTTTATTAAAGCTTAAAATATTACAAATGAAGCATGTCGTCATTATACTCCACTTCACATGGTTTATATTAATTTACGCCAATGAAAGATACTTTACTACATCAGTTTAAATTTAAATGTAAATTAAAAATTTTGATTGGCGCTACATTACAAAATGCAACTTATGCTCCATCTGAAACATTGCCTAAGCATGACTCAAAGGTCAAATCTATTGTGGGCAGGCTACTTAAAGAATTTGATAGGGTATCTCGCCCAAATGTCCCTTCATCACTACCTTGATCCCAGCGAGTTCCAAAGAAGCTTGGCCAAGCACGTCCCATTTGGAGGGTACCATAACTCCGGCAAAGTCTACATTGCGCCCAGAATTGATGTCCAGGAGGCAGAGCAGGAGACAGTCATCCAAGCTGAGATGCCCGGAGTAAAGAAAGGGGATATCCATTTAGGAGTCAGTCATGATGGAGGCTCTCTCGTCCTCAAAGGATCTAACGCACGCGAAGAAAAGATTCAAGGACATTTACTTATCCATGAGCGCCATGTTGGCAGTTTTGAGCGTACAATTAGATTGCCTGCAGGCTCTGAAGTCGGAAAGGTCAAAGCTAAGTTTGACGATGGTATTCTCAGCATAACTGTTCCTAAGGGTATTAAGGATAGTTGCTCCGAAATTGAAATTGAATGATTTGCTATTAAATATATGTAAGCTTGAATTTATAGATACAATGTATATAACTAACTTCATATCCTGCCACTACCAAACTTAAGCCTTTGTAAAAACACCAACTTTTAGAAATATGAAATGTGTTTACTGCATGACAATTATGAAAATCAATTCAGGTTTTTCATCAACCATTTTCTTTTTGAAATAATCTTTTAATCATTTGATGAAAAAAGCACGAAATCGTAACTTACAACCCTTTGATATGTCTCGAACTTTTATGGACCTCAAAAATTAATTTCAAAGTTCAATACTTGGTACTTCTAGGGTACAAAGGAAACTTGAAGAATTTAGACTGGCTGCATGGCAATAATTTTCTGGTATATATACAGATAGCCTAGATTTGACACTTAAGCTATGACCTGACCACCAATCTAAAAACAAGAAATTTTCTATTGTAACAGATAATAAGAATTCAAAACTAATGAAGAATCAAATCTAGAATCAACACCAATTAAGAACAGACTTAATAAGCTTGTACTGGCCATCAGACTATCAAAAGCAAACAAATCATTCACATTTTTCATGATAAGTTCTGTTTAGATAGTCTGCCTGAATCTGACCCTGATTCTCTTGCTTGTGTTGCAACTGAAACAGTGCTAGTTCAGTATTTGATTGGGAAAGACAACAGTCCAATAGAAAGGATAATAATGAGAAGAATAAGATAAGGTTTATTAATCAATATTGTGACTAATATAATATATGAGGAAAGCCACAAGGCCACCAGAGGGTGGCACAGTGGTGGGTTTCACATAAGGTTTGGAGCCAAGGAATAACTTGTGTGGGGATCAGCAAAGTTGAATTGGCAGTGCTCCTAATTAGAAGATATTGCCTGCAATTTGACCTCACCTTCAGGCTGATCCATGCCGTTAGATACGTCCTGGGGCGACTCATCAAGCAACCCCTGTTTGTTGTCAGGTACCAGGACAAAATTGTGGGAGATCTGGGAAGGTCTACACAAAGAGTCTCTGTGTAGGAATGGCACGGCAGAGGCACAAGTGGTCATGGTGGAGTGATTTGGTGTTCTATTGGGCTCTTCAAGCTGGTAGGTATGATTGCTGTAGATGGCAGCCATCTTGAAGGGTCCGAGGTGGTTAGGTTCCAATTTGGCGGAGTTAGGATCAAGGGCATAGACAGGATCACCTATTGCATACCTTGCTTTGAGGTGTCTAGTCCCCTCCTTGATCTGTTCTTGTTTGTTGTTGCAGACCTTGGCTTGCCACTGACTCAGGGAGGGGGTAGTTACAAGGGGAGATTTTGTGGGAACTGTGGATTGTAGCTTCCCCTGTTCCACCCTTTTCAGACAATCAGGAGTCCCAAAGGCCAAGGTGCTGGGGCTGAAGCCTGTACCCCAATTGATCCTGGAATGTAATATGAGTAGGGCAGTGGGTAGATGTTCAGTCCAGCCGGTGTTTGAATCCTCCTGGGATAGCTTGGCAATCAATTGTACTAGGGAACCATTCAGATGCAATCTACACCTCTATTGGCTTGAGGATGGTATGGGGTGATAACTACTTTTTGGAGGGTGTTCTTGGTACAGTATGCCTTTATACCATTTCCTACAAGCTCTGGGGCCTCCCTATTGGTAATGAGACACTTGTGGTTTCTCAAAGCGCGCCACAATCTTCTTTACCAATGAACCAGGTAATGGTGGTAGAGGTATGGTTAGTGGTTGCCCACTCTACAGACCAACAAGTAAAATAGTCAATTGCTGTGGTGATGTATTTCTTGCCCAGCTTGTTCTCTGGTAAAGGGCCATGTGGCTGTACAAAAGTCAATTTTAGTATTTAGTCAAAAAATACTCCAAGATATGAGGGTTTTCTGTTTTACTGTTTATTTAATATGGATAAGTTTGTCTGGAATTCTTTGGTAAAAGATTCCTAGATGGAAGCTAGTATCTATATTGGATAAAAGAATAGAATATAGATCTTTTAGTTAGGTTGTACTAGCGAACAAAACCAAGGAAAGATTAACCAAATCAATCTTGGAGACTAGGTGTCTCAAACCAATTAATTAACTGGGAAGGTTGATTAATATATGTACCCTGGAATATGATTAATGGGGAGTCTATTATAGGGCCAAATGAACTTAACTATGTGTTGAGCAGTCCTGGTCATTTGACAATGGTTTGAGCCAGGAATTATACACCATATAATAGCTGACTCAAACCAGTATCAAATCAGAGATTATACATTGTATAATCAATGGTTTTTACTTTGTGAACTGGTGATTATACACTGTATAAACAGGCAATTATACAATGTACATTTGCTACCAGTAATAAGTTGATAATAGTGATTACACAACGTTTAATCAATAAGAATTACTTGCAATGGCTCAATTAACTGCAAAGGTTAATTGATTCAATTAATGAGGACTCAATTAACAGAAGGAAAAACGTCTGAATAAAGGCAAGAGTGTCTGATGATCCACATGTAAACGGATTTTCAGGCAAGGGTTGATTTGGCTTCAAATAAAGACACTATGCTAGAGATGGTCCATGTATTGTTGGTTTGTGGCAGGTAGAGGCCTAGTAGGGAATGATGGCTACTAGGGAAGGTAAGGCCTAGCTAGTAGGTGTAAAAACTACCAGGGGAAGATGTTGTCTTCACCTAGCAGAAGGTATTGGCTGCTGTGGGCTAGAGGTCCTCACCCAGCAGGAAAATGTGGCTGCTGGGGGTGAGGAATAAGATAGCTCAGCAGGGAACTTTAGCTTCTTGGGGTGGGGAGTGATCCAGCCTGATGGGTAGTGTATGCTGCTCAGGCTGGAGGATGTTTAGACCCTGGCGGGTAACGCAGGCTGCCAGGGTAGAAGTTTGTGCCAGCATGATAGGGGACTTTCCTACCAGGGCTGTAAGGTTTGGACCCCTGGCGGGTAGCACAGGCTGCCAGGGAGGAGAAGAGCTTTGAGATCTCTATGTACCCTAATACGTTTACAGGAGGCCTATAAGCAAGCATTCTGCCTAACGGATTGGTATGGTGTCCCTGTTTATGTCCCTATAGGAGCTTTGGGGAGAACCCAAAGTGAGCATTGGAGGGCATAGATATGCTCAGGGGTGTCATCAAGGTGGTTGCTTGTGGAAGCAGCTGCAGAACTTGGTGTGATCAGGCCTCTGGGAAGTAAGGATGATTAATTTGCAGACTGAAAGCCCAGACTTAATCACCCAGGTGAGTAAAAACAATGGCATAGACTTTATTGATCTATGGTTGGGTGGCCTAAGTGGATTGCCAATTGCAAGGGCCCAGTCAAACGCCAGTTTATTGTAGACTCATGCCTGGGTCTACAGGTTCTGGTAACAGGGACTGAGATAAAGAACCAAGGTGGTTCATGGTAGGGGGATCATCAGAGAAGTTTAGTAAGAAGGACTGTATGATCACAGTGAAGACTAGTTGAGGGACTGTTGGTTCATGTTCAAGTGTGGGACCAAAATAATTCATTGTGCAGGTGGAACCAAGGTGGTTACTAGTGAGGATAAGCTGAAGGACTGAAAGATCATGATGCAGGAGTAGCTGATCATGATGAAGAAGAAGCTGTTTTAGGACTGAAAGGAACTGTTTGTAGACTAAGATGGACTGATTTCTGGTTAAGCTGAAGAGCTGGCAGAGTGGTTGAAGATCTGGTTGAAGGGCCAAAAGATGATTGTGCAGGACTAGGAGATGCTTGGAAGGGCTAGCCAGACTGGAAATAGAAGTTGGAATGCTGATTTTGGTGTCTTAGGAGAGAAAATATTAATATAAGAAGCAGTTAAATAAGGATTTCAGGCTGCCAAAGATATGATGTAGAAGAATTCAATATCATATAGAAAGAATAGAAAGAAAGAAAGAAAGAGAAAAAAGAATTCTTTACAGTGATTAAACTGTAAATTTATTAAGTTGAAATTAAGTAGAAAGGAGCCAGGAAGAGGCTGGAAATAGAATAGAGAAACTGTATGGGCAAATATGCAAATTTTGCCAAGAACAATTAGGAGAGTTGCAAAGAGGCCAGAAACAAGCAAGTTTAAAGTTACAAAATGTTGAAGAAAATGCAGAGAAACTCAGAGAATCATTGAAGAATCAATGGTTTGAAATTCCCCTAAGTAAAACATATACAGAAGAGCTTGAGATTCACAGGAGAAACATGACAAGAATCACAGCAAAACCGTTTGAAATGCAGAGCAGTGGTTTACCCGGAGCAAGACAGCTTTGGGTTTGAACCATAGTCAAGAGCAAGTCATTTGGGTAAACTGTTTTGGCAAAACAGTTGAATTAAGGCGTTTGATTGGCTGCAAGCTGAAGTTTATTTAATCAGTATTTTTAGGGCTTTAACTTAAGAGTTAAAGCCTAAAAATGAGGAGCAGAAGCAAAAAAATTCAGGGCTTTTATTGGCTGAAGTAAGTTATAAGGTCTAATATATTGTAAAGAGAGAAAACTGGATAGTTTAAGCTTTAGAAAACAAGAGTTTTGAGAGAGATTTTAGACTAAAACAAGGAGCTATAAAAGGGGAAGCTATCTGAGGCTCTTAAGGAACTGGATCAAGTGGATTACCAAGGCCACAGAGACTACAGAAGGAGCTGAAGACCAAGCTAAAGGTGCAGAAGCCTAAGATACAGCAGCCAGGGCTAAGAATAAGAAGCCTGAGCTGAAACAGACCACATGAGCCCAAAATAAAGGTGCAGGAGCCCAAGACCAAGTACAAGGAGTCCAAGAGATTGTTGAAGGACTCCAAGTGTTGGCAACCCCATATTGTTCCCCCTACCAAGGCATTATATCAGAAGGTTTCTAAGGGGATCTTTCTTCTGATTGTGAATAAAAGCCTATTACAACCCCTGCCCAAATTTTCCAGTGATAAAAATACAAGCCCTATGAGTGAGCTACCCCATATCTTTTACCCTAGCCAAGGGGAGGAAGATACCTATTGTCAAGGTTGTAGAAGATTTGCCTCCAGTAAGTCTGCCCAGAAGGAGTGGGGAAAAGTTACTAGTCATCTTGAGATGATGGATAAGGGAAGGGAGTTTATAGGAAATGAATGTATTAGGTTGTTACAGGATTGGTACAGGCCCACAGAGGGGCTAGCGCCCGCTGAAGTACAGGTGTATGGTGAGGAAGCCCGCCTAGTAATTAAAAAAGTGCTGGAAGAGTTTGCAGTTATGCAGGCTAAGTACAAGCTTCTGGCTAACCACTCACCACTGCTGGGGAATGACAACTCCTCCGAGCCGGTCCCTGGCTATGACCCAAGACACAATTTGGGGACTGATGGACAGGAACCTCACAGGGTACCTGGGAATTCTAGATTGATTAGCTGGTTCCCAGTGGGAACAACAATAGTTTGGATCTGGAATACACAGATCTCACAGGGTTTTGGAACCAGAAGCTTGGAATTATTCAACAAAAAGAAGACATTCCACTGAAGAGAACCAGGTGATTCTGGAATAAATTAGGCGCATTCTCATGGGTTAAAAAGTATGAAGATTTTTTAGGTAAAGATCTGGATTGGTAATATGTAGATTCCACTGTAATTTGGCGCCAAGAGCTTGGGAAGTTCTATGCCAAATCAATACATTGAAAAAAGGTATCATATGATTACTTTGCGTTGTAGGTAAAGTCTTATAGGTTGAGAATTGTGAAGATCTTTTAGGTAAAGATCTGGAATAGATGATATCATTATGTCATAAATCACATGATAGGGATCAATGATTAAACTGAAACCAGAGGAGTTTTCAGCCAAATATTCCCTGAATGGTATATAAGCAAAAACAGCAAACTTCTAATAAAATATACATATTGTCAATTTCAACGCTTTCCACTCATTTAATTTTCAATTGCTTTGTCTTCTTCATTGTCATTTGAAAGAGCTAAGTTTGGAGTTCTCTAATTAGAAACTGCTGCCACCAGGAAGGAAATTCCTGAAGGTTCTCTCAAAGAGGCCTGGGAGAGTCTTGAGGTTACAAAAACTTAGTCCAAGGGGCCATAAGTGGAGGTCAAAGCAGCTTTCAAATGAATTTTATACAGACTATTTTGCCAAAAAAAGGAACCCCTGTACAAGGGAGTCAAATTTATGCTTGGTATTTGTGGAAATTGCTGATAGGATTTGATGAGATTATGCAACAGGTGAAACATAAAAAAAACCAAGAGATTGATTCTCTCAAGGCAAGGGAAGAAAAAGTGTTGAGATTATGGCCAGATGGCGTGATTAAAATAAAGTGTTGTCACAGAGAATTGCTCATTAAAGGTAAATCTTGCCAAAGCTTTATCTCATGAAGGTTCAAGTAGCAAGATTCAGCCAGGAAATGACAATGGTAAGTTTTACTAGTTTATTATGGGTCCCTCACAGGTCAACAATGTCAAGATCCCACTGTTCAAAGGGTTCCATGGCTTTGATGAGTAGAGCTTACTTGAGTGGAACAGGCTTGGATGTGTTTTTTCACACAGGACACACATCTCAAGGTGTTCCAGGATGTACTGGCGCATGCAGGGCCATCAGACCTTGCGCTTCATGATTTTGAAGAGGTTACATCCTCTTGTTGCAACTGAACCAATTAGAGTTAATTACTTAATTAGGGGAAGACAGCAGTTCAATAGAAAGGACATAAATGAGTAGAATAAGGTATTGTTTATTATAGAATACTGTGATTAATATACTATGTGGAGAAGGCCACTGGGCCACAAGGGGGTGGCATGGTGGCATGTTTCATGTAAGGTTTTGAGCCAAGGAATAACTTGTGTGGGATCAGCAGGTTGAATTGATAGTGCTCCTAATTAAGAGAAAGTACCTGAAGTTTGATATTGCCATCAGATTGGTCCATGTTGTTAGATACTCCAAGGGAAAACTCTTTGAGCACCCCCTGTGTACTGTAAGATACATTAGCAGGCAAGGAGGAAGACTTAATTGCAACACTCCCTTTCCCCCTGCTTGTTTTCAGACACCAGGATCAGAGTTTGTGGGAGATCTGGGAAGGTCTTCACAAACAACTTTTGTGTGGGGATGGCAAAGTAGGGGCACAAGCAATTGTCGTGAATGCCGCCATTCACCATGTTTTGATTTTGCCTTCAATGGGTTATTTCAAGGACAAATCTCTCTCTTTTGCTAATGCCCTTCAAAATGAGGCTGGCTCTGAATTGGAAAATACAATTGTTCAGTTTCCTGATCCTGCGCAACTCACTTGCCCCACTCATGCTTGTGGCAAGTGATCCTACTGTCCTGGTAGTGTTTTGTGGTATTGTCTACCACTATATATTACATTTCCTATTCTCCAATAAAATTAAGTTCTATTCAAATTTTTGTCTTTGTGTCTCCACGTACTTTGGCGCCTCTCTAGCCACGTCTAGCAGATATTATTCAATCAGGGCCACAAGGTAATCACATAGCCTTCCCTGCCATTCTAACCAAGACTTAGTACAAATCCAATCCTAAGGTAAGGATTCCCTGTTGTGACTCTGTGCCGCGTCTCAGATCACAACAACAATGGTGCTCACTACAGGGGCTGTAAGCCCCTTGGTTAACCTTTTGCAACAACATTTTCAGAGCCTTTGCCTCCGCCCATACAAGAGCCAACTTTGCCTGAAATTACCAGTCCTCCTATTGAAGAAGACATCACCAAGCCGCCTATTGTCCCTACTGTGCTGAACCTTGGAAGTGGTCCCCGCCTTGTGGCCTACCCTGTGGGTACCCTTGACTGGGAACAATTCATGGCTATAGCCCTTGGGATAGCCCGTGATGGGGCCATTCCTTGCCTCCAGCTTCAGTTCAATTGGGCAGAATACTAAAAATTGATTGTAGCGCCACAATTTCCACAGCATCTCCTCTTGGTGGCTGGCTCCGCTGAACATTTATTGTCCTCCTTTGTACAACCTGCCTTAGCCCACCATCAAATGGTACTAGGGCTCCATGTTCAGGAATTTTTTTGTTGCAAGCAGCTGTCACCCATCACTGGGATCAGTTTGCAGCCTACCAGCAGTGAATTCATTCCCTGTTTTCCTTATTATCCAACAATCAGCACAACTCTGTCACCTCACAGTCTTGTTTGATCACTTCCATTGAAAGAATTTGCCAATTCATCCCCAAGTATTTCAGAGAGCGCCTTCATGAGTTCCATCAGATGGAACAGCCCTGGCGTGCCCAAGTAGACACCACTCTAAACGCCTATCTCACCAACTTTGAACAACTTATGCAACAACTCAACAAGTTCAGTGCCTATTCCTTTGATCAATTACAGCAAGTAGCGGTCCATGCTGCAAAGGGCCTTCGCAAACTTGGCAAGGACTTTGATCAAGAAAGGGCTGATACTGCTGCTACCATTGCCAAGCTCCAGACTCAAGTAAACAAACTGTCTGCCTCCAAAGCAGATGCCCCACCCTCTCCTCCATCCAACAAGCTAGCAGATAGAGAACAGAGACTCTGGGATGCCATTTAAGATTTAAAAGCATCTACCTGCAGTCAGGATTGCCCCCCAAAGCCCCTCAGCCTGACCCTCAAATGCTTGCTCTGATGGCTCAGGTTGCTGATTTACAACAAGAGGTTGCTATCTTGCGTGAGTGTGGTGATCCACATGTTTGGTGGTTTGCAGGCGGGGCTATGTTGGCCAAGCAGAGGTTTGGTTATTTGTTGAAGGTGAGCCTTATAGGTAACATAGGACTACTAGGGGGTAAGTAAGGTGAGCCTAATAGGTAACATAGGACTACTAGGGTAAGTGAGGTGAGCCTAGTAGCTAACATAGGACTACTAGGGTAAGTAAGGCCTGGCTGGTAAGTAACAAAGGACTACCAGAGGCAGATGTTGCATCCACCCAGCAGAAGATATTGGCTGCTTTGGGCTATAGTGCTTCACCCCACAGGAAACTGTGGCTGAAGAAGGGTGAAGACTGAAATAGCAAGCAGGGAACTTTGTCTGTCTGGGGGGAGTAGGTTTTGGACCCCTGGCAGGTAACACGGGCTGTCAGGGAGGGGAAGAGCTCTGAGGGCTCAATGTACCCTAATTTGCTTACAGGAGGTCTGTGAGCAAGCACCCTGCCTAACAGACTGGTAGTGTGTCTTTGTTTATGCCCCTATGGGAGCTTTGGGGAGAACCCAAAGTGAGCATTGGAGGGCATAGATATGCTCAGGGGTGTCATCAAGGTGGTTGCTTGGGGAAGCAAGCTGCAGAACTTGGTGTGATCAGGCCTCTGGGAAGTAGAGCTGATTACTTTGCAACTGAAAGCCCATACTTAATCACCTGGGTGAGTAAATACAACGCACAGATATTGATCTATGGTTGAATGGCCTAAGTGGACTGCCACTTGCAAGGGCCCAGTCAAACACCAGTTCAATGTAGACTCATGCCTGGGTCTACAAGTTCTGGTAATGGGGGCTGAAATAAAGAACCAAGGTGGTTCACGGAATTGGAAGAGAAAACTAGCAAGAGGGACTGTTTGGTCACAGTGAAGGCTAGTTGATGGACTGTTAATTCATATTGAATGGAATGAACCAATATGGTTCAGTGTGTAGAGGGAACAAAGAAAGTTCCTAGTGAGGGTTTGTTGTGGAACTGGTTGAGGATAAGTTGAGGGACAAGAAGATTATGATTCAGGACTAGCTGATCATAGTGCAGGAGTAGCCAGAGGTCTGATGAAGTTAATGTACTGATTGCTGGTGGTCCAGTGAAATGAGTCAAGATTTTGCCAGATGGATTTGCAAGGTGATAAATTGTGGAATACTTTTCCTTGGTTTAGTATTAAAATAAAGAAGGAATATGGATAGAAGTGTGGGTAAGATATTTATTTATTAGGTCCTAGGATAGACAAAGGTATGTTGCTATGAGAGCGGGATACAAAGCTGTTTTGGTGGGACATTTTCCTTGAATTTTACTATATTTGTAAATATATGGGGGAAACGTTGAAGAGTTCCAGAAAGAACAATTTAAATAGTATTCTACTATTTAAATGGGTTTAGGTTGAATGTAGGAAGAAATGATGCCGGAATAATGGACCAGTTAACGCTTTGGTGCGCAGAGTTGTTGATTTGAGCGGTTTGAGCTGTGAAAATGATTTTCCTAGTTGGATTGCAGTGGAACTTTAGAAATGGACCAGCTTTGCGCTCTGCATTCATTGTTTGAGTTATGGCAGGTTTCCTGATGAAAATGATTGGTTGGTAGCCAAAAGCTTAAAGCATAAGCAAGGAAATAGTGAATTAATACTTTAAGATTCTGAGAAAGTAAGTATGTAAGCTTAAGTTATTATAGAGAAAAGTGAGCGACAATAGTTTAAGCTTATGAAGAAAGCCATTTTGAAGGCGGGTTGTTAGGAAAAGGACACTATAATAAGGGGGCTGGCTGGAAAGTTACCGGGTCTTTTGACTGTCTTTTTGCGGTCTTTTCAAGGTCTTTTGGAAGGCTTTTGGAGGTCTTTCCCGGGTCTTCTGAGTTTCTGCCAAGATGTTTTAGAAGACTTTTGATCACCAGCAGGAGCTTGGTTAGAACTGAAGCCCAAGATAAAAGAGCAGGAGCCCAAGAATAAGAATCTGGATCCTAAGCGCAGCGCAGAAGTCTGATTCCAAGAAGATGGAGTCCAAGGTTAAGGTGTCAGAGCCCAAGTTTAAGGTGCCAAAGTCCAGGTTTAAGGAGCAGGAGTCCAAGTCTAAGGAGCAGATGTCCAAGACTAAGGTGCAGAAGTCCAAGAACAAGTACAAGGAGTCCAAGATATTGTTGGAGGACTCCAAGTATTGGCAAATCTATATTGTTTCCTTGGCCCCCAGGCCATATACCAGAAGGTTTCTAAGGGGATCTTCCTTCTGATAGTGAATAAAAGCCCATTTCAACCTCTATACATATTTCTGAGATACATTTCCCCTTACTAGAGAATGACACCCCCTTCCAGCCGGTCCCTGGCTACAATCCAGGACACACTTGGGGACTGGTGGACAGGAACCCCACAGTGAGGCAATGGCGTCTGTTGTTAGTCCACCTGAAGTTGTGGGCAAAGATGATTGTTGCCCTGGATTTTCAGGAGCCCCCCACATTCATTGTGCCAGAGAGTTGATAGCTCTAGCCAATGAGTGGACCTCCTGAAGCAAGATCACTCTGTCTTGATAAAGACGTACAAGAACTAAGTAAAGTGATTGATTCAGTAAATGACAGGTTTGCTCCTTACCTGTTGGAGGGTCCAACTCTTACTTCCCAATTGGCTGAACTGTCCTTGGTAGTAACAGCACAGGGCCAGCACCTGGATGTTACTGAGCGGCAGACCACCCTAGCTAATAATACAGGCACCCTCACTGCTGAAACTTTGACTACCCTTGAAGAAAGTGTTTGCCAGCTGTGGGCCAGGCAGCCCCCCACCAAATCAGAAGCAGAATTTTCTCCATGCATAAATGTACTTGATAGCAACAATGGCGGCCCAACTCCAGAAACTCACTTCAAGCCTACCTTAAAATTAAGTCTTTGACCCCAAAACCTTGACCATTGCAGCTTTCCTAACTATCTACAGAGCTGCCATGAGAAGAGCCTCAGATTAGGTTAATAAGGAACACATTCTGACCTGCCTGCACCCAACCTGTCAGATGTGGTAATACCAGAGTTGCCCACCATTGAAACCTGGAAAGATATGAAGCAACTTCTGATTGAATAAATTGGGTGGTGACTTTAGTTTAAAAGTGAAGAAGGACGCCTTTATGCACATTGCTTTCAAGCCAAAGGGGACCCTATCTTAATTTACAGATAGATTCTACATGGAAGGAAAACAACTGATCACAAGCTGCCAGTTGACTGCACATGAAGCATACATGGCTTGCGCTCAAGCCCTCAAGGTTAAACAGCTCCTGTGTCTTCACTTCAAGGCCCATAAAGCCATGCTTTCTTCTATGAAGAGCATAAAAACACTGTTGCAGGATATGCACCTTACTTATTCTGGGTCAGTTGCGCAGGAGAATTGTGCCGCCTCTACCTCTGGTTTGTCTTCACGTGGTCCGTGTATCCTTACCATGAACTTGCAGAATCCTCCTTGACAACAGGGTTGCCATAACTGTGGACAGATAGGTCATCATTACCAAGTCTGCACCAATCTTCAAGTTAAAGGAGCTGATCCCAAGGAACAGGCAAAAAAAACAGTCAACCTAGAGGCAGAGACGCTCTTGGTTGACAATTCTGAAGATCTCCTCCAATTCCCTCCTTCATTGCTGACTCTGAGCCTGCTAACACTGAGGCTCCTCCTATTCTGCTGCTATTCCACAATATATCTGATGACTCTGTCATTGATGATTCTGATATAGAAGATCCTGATACCTATGGGTATTCTGTCCTGGCTGTCCCTGAAACTATTACAGTCCCTTACAAGCTATGTTCTGGGAAAACTATTGTTGCGCTTTTTGCTTTACAGCGCCACACTTATTTGAGATTATAGGGCACAGGAAATTTGCCAGAATACAGTCATATATGAGAATATGAGTAGTACTGTATCAGAAGAGCCAGGATTGAACGGAACCATGATTATTGCCCAGCAATGGAACTGATTGCGCAGAAGCACTTAAGGATTAGGATAAAGGTCAATCAGATTAAGGATAAAATAAAGATGGTTCAAAAATGATTTTATTGTAAATGATTAATTCTTCTTATACCTTCTATAAGGGTATTCAGGCTGCTAGCAATGTCTTCTAGTACATTCTAACATGCCCCAAATTTGAGTAATTATTAATCTAGGTTTGGTGCTTATTGCACGTCAACCAATAGAATATTTTCATCTTAACCCAGTACAGGTGATCCTTGCTGACATGGAATAATATAGTACTTCAGGATCACTTCCTACTTCTCTGGCATACTGTAAGCTCAATGCTTATTAATGTGATAAATATGGGAATTTGAGATTATGGGCAATCAAACCCAGCGCCTTGGCGCCCAATGTAAAAGTAAAGCAGTGCCTGCAATTATTTTCAGTTGGCGCAGCAGCGCTTGACATAAAAGTAGTTTGGCGCTTTGGCGTCTAATCTAAATGCTAGGTGATGCTGTGGTGCTTATGTATTTTTAAAGTGCCACGGTGGCAAATCATATCTTGTTTAATTGCCGTGGTGGCGCTTATTGTTGGCTAGTTTAAGGCTCAGGTCAGCAGACTACTGCTGATCCAATATGCATATAGTTTATACTACCAATTTATGTAGTTTGGTAGCTGCAATTCATTTCCGCAAGCTCTGTCATAATTAGTATCATTGTATTTTGTACTTATTTATGGATTTGGTTGTAACAGTCCCAATCTGTGGGCTCTGTCATAATTGGCATCATTGCTTGGTCAAAATTCCCAACAACTACAACAACCACCAAGCCTCTGCCTGAAGCCAAGGAAGTTGTCTCTTGCCCTTACCTCACCCAAGCCAAGAGATCTCCTGTGCTTGTCAAATCTTCTAAAGAAGCTGCTGAGGTTGCTGATGCTGAGTTCAAAAACGTCTCCATCTTGCTCCCTCTCCAGACAGCTTATAAGGATTTCCCAGGCCTAAGATGCATGATCAAAAAGTGTGGCAAAGAGCTAGCAGAAACCCAAGACATTCTGGCTGTCCTCCCTCCCTTTGGTTGTACTACACCTGTGTGGAAATATCCATCCAAAAGGTGAAAATTAAGGCTGTCTTAGACACAGGGTTTCCTGTTAATGTTGTCTCCTCAAAGCTTTTAAAGAAGCTCAAAATTGCTCCCAACCTTAACTATCATTAATCATATGGCACAGCTGGGCTGTCTATGACTTGCGCTATAGGAGCTTATTTTGCTCTGCCCATGTGATTTAGCAAGCTGCTCTTGGCCAGGCCTGCTGTTATCCTGGAGAATGAGAGCTACAACCTTCTAGTTGGTACTCAATTCCTTAGGGAATATAATGGAATTATCAAATTAAATGATGGCTTCCTCTCTATCTTGGGATATGAAGTCCCTCTGATTTTTGAAGAGCCAGTTAAAGTTTCTGGGAAGTGCCTCAAGACATGTGCCTTGGAATATCCCACTGGTGTTTTCACTACAAAATATCATACCCATTCCTCCAACATGAAGTGCCCTCTTATGGCTTGTCCTGCGTCAGAAGGGATTCCTCTCTTGGCCACTTCTGCTGTGACTATTCCTCCTGGGTCTCAGGCTATCCTAGACTCCCAAATACTGTATGAGCTGCCTGAGCATACATTCTTAGAGTTATACTCTCCTCCCTCGCTAGGACACAACAAACCCTATCTCTGCCCAGGAATCTTGGATGTCTCTCATAAAGACCCTGTTCAACTGCTGGTTGCCAACTTGGCTGCTCACCCCATACATGTGTCTAGAGGGCAGGTTGTTGGCTATGGCAGGTTGTTGAATGCTCCTGACGTCCTACCACTACATCTCTTTGGTATGTTTCAGGACTTCAACTTGTCTGAGGATGAGCCAAAAGTCCTATCACTGTTCACTGCTCAAGACTTCCTGCAGCTATCTCTGGTTCAACAGAAAGAAGTGCTTGACTTGCTGGATCAGTTTCTGGATATCTTTTCTAAGGATAGCACGGATTATGGTTTAGAAAAAGGTGTCATTCACCAGATTGATACTGGTGATACTCCCCTCTTTTGCACTAAACCCTACTGCTGCAGTCAAGTAGAGGATGCTCAGGTTTCTAAAAAGCTCAATCAACTTCTAGATACTGAACTGCTTGCTCCTTCCCAAAGTCTATGGGCTTCCCCCTGCTTATACTGAAGAAGAAGGATGGAAGTCATTGTATTGTGATGGACTACCGACGCTTGAATTCCTTAACTAAAAAGAATTCCTACTCTTTATTACGCATTGAAAATGCTCTTTGCCGCCTTGGGGGCTCTAAGTTCTTCTCTGCCATGGATCTAGCCTCTGGTTACTAGCAAGTTGATCTCTCTCCCAAAGATAGACAGAAGGCTGTGCTCATCACTTATGAAGGATTTTTTGAGCCTACACAAATGCCGCAAGGACTCTGCAATGCTCCAGCTACTTTCCAACAAGCCATGGACTCCATCCTCTGTGATTTGAAGCTCTTGTGTATTTTAGTGTACTTAGATGATATAAATGTCTTCAGTGCTACCTTCTGTTGCAACTGAACAAATGAGGATTCAGTATTTGGAATCGGGGAAGACAACAGTCCAATAGAAAGAACAGAATAATAAGAATAAGGTATTGTTTATTGTAGAATATTGTGACTAATATACCATATGGGGAAAGCCACAAGGCCACATGGGGATGGCATGGTGGGAAGTTACATGTAAGGTTTGAGGCCAAGGAATAACTTGTGTGGGGATCAGAAAGTCAAATTGGTAGTGCTCCTAATTAGGATGAAGCACCTGCCATTTGATATTGCCATCATATTAGTTCATGTTGTTAGATACGTCTAGGGGTGGCTCATCAAGCGCCCCCTGTGTATTGTAAGATATGTTAGCAGGCAAGTCTGGAAGCTTGGTTGCAACACCCCCCTTGCCCCCTGCTTGTTGTCAGACACCAAGACCAGAGTCTGTGGAAGGTCCTCACAAACAGCCTTTGTGTGTGGATGGTGCAGCAGGGGCGCAAGCAATCATGGTGAAGCTTCACAGTATTTCTTTGGGTTTCTTTGCGTTGATAGGTGTGGTTGTCATAGACAGCGGCTATCTTGAAGGGCCCTAGGTGGTTGGTTTCTAACTTGGCCAAATTGGGGATGAGGGTGTAGACAGGGTCACCTACAGTGTATCTAGCTTTGAGGTGCTTTGTCTTTCCTGCAATCTGCTTGTATTTGATTTCTGGGCTTTGGCACACCCTTGATCTAGGGATGGAGTTATTACTAGGGGAGGCTTGTCAGGAACCTTGGACCGTAGCTTTCCCTGTTCAACTCCTGTCAGCCTCCAGGTGTCCCAAAGACCAGGGTGCTGGGGCTGAACCCTGTGCCCCTGTTGATTCTTGCTTGCAGGATAAGTAGATTGGTGGGCAGGTGTTCAGTTCATGTGGTGTTAAGGTGCTCTTGTGAGAGCTTGGCAATCAATTGAAATAGCAAGCCATTTAACTGTTCCACGCGTCCATTGACTTGAGGATGGTAGGGGGCTGTAACTATACGTTGGAGCGTGTTCTTGGAGCAGTATGCCTTCATGACATGTCCAACAAGTTCAGGGCTGCCATATGTGATGAGACGTTTGGGTTGCCCAAAGCGGGCCACAATTTCCTTGCCAATAAATTGGGTCATACTGGTGGCAGTGTGGTTGGTTGTTGCCCAGGCCACTGGCCAGCAAGTGAAGTAATTGATGGCAGTGATAATGTACTTCTTTCCCAGTCTGTCTTTGGGAAGTGGTCCCACAATGTCAAGGGCCCACTGCTCAAAGGGTTCCATGGCCTTAATGGGCAGGACAGACTTGGGGGTGCAGGTTTGGACGTGTTCTTTTTTCACAACACGCACGTTTTGAGGAGGTTCAAGATGTCTTGACGCATGTGCGGCCACCAAACCTTCTGTTTCATAATCTCAAAGAGGTTACACCCTCTAATGTGACCCAGGGTTTGGTGGTAGTGCAATATTGTGTCACCTTGTTGTGTGGTGGGAATGTAAGGCGTCTTTTCACCTGTCTCTGTCAGATGGCAGACAGTACCAGCATTGGTGGTGAACTGACTTTTGTTGTCCTTCAATTTGGAGATGGTGACCAATTTAAGGCTTTTGTAGCAAGTTGCCTCAGGGTGGAGGTAAATCATGGGCCAATCTGGATCCAAACCATTGTCCCCAGTGATGGACGCTATGTAGAGTCATGAAATAGTGTCAGCTGTGACAAGTTCCTTCCCAGGCTTATACTTGATGCGCAACTGGTAAGAAGATAGGCACTCAACCCATCCTGCTTGGTAGCATGTCAAGTGGGACTGCGTGTTGAAGTACTGGAGTGACTTGTGGTCCATCAGAACGCAGGGTGGAAAGGTAGCACCTATCAGGTAACAGTGCCACTTCTCAACGCATTGCACAATTGCTGCCAACTCCTTATCATGGATGGGATAACATTGTTCCATGTTGGTAAGCTTCCTGGACTCATATGCCACAGGGAGAAAGATGCCATTGTCAGTTTCTACCCTTAGCACGCCCCCTATGGCCCTGTCAGAGGTGTCAGTCTCAAGTTTGTACTGACGGCTTTGGTTGGGAAACTGCAGCACTGGCGCTGTTGTGAGTCTTTGCTTCAACATCTCAAAGACTTGATCTCTGGCAGGGGTCCAGTAGAAGTGCTGTTTGGTTTTTGAGCTCGGTGAGAGGTGCAATTAGTTCCTCACAATTGGGAATGAACTTGCGCACATAGGCAACCATGCCTAAGAATGTCTGCACCTGGCCCACATCAGTGGGGGGCAGCATGCTGGCAATTGCCTTGATTTTGGCAGGGTTGGGGTTTATCCCTTGGGCAGAGATGGTATGCCCAAGGAATAACAGCTCTGACTTGAGAAACTTGCATTTGGAAGGTTTAGCTTTTAGCTGGTTTTTCCAAAGGGTCTTAAAGACAGCACAGAGGTGTTGGAGATGTGTAGTTTGATCTTGACTGAAGACAATAATGTTGTAAAGGTACACAGCCACACACTTTCCAATCAGGTCCTCAAATGCTTTGTTCATCAACATGGCGAAGGTGAAGGGAGTGTTGGTCATTCCAAAGTTCATGACACAGCACTCAAACAACCTGTAGCGTGTGCAGAAGGCAGTTTTTGCCTCATCCCCAGGTGCAATGCATCCCTGTTGTACCCTGCAGTGATATCAGTCTTTCTAAAGACCTTCACACCTGCAAGTGTATCAAACAGGTTGTCAATCAGCGGCAGGGGGTACTTATTCTTAACTGTCACCTCATTTAGCACGCAGTTGTCTGTGACCGGGAAAAGGGACCTGTCCTTCTTAGCTACAAAGAAGATAGCCACCCTGTATGGAGAGAGTAAGGGGAAAATGAAGCCCTTATCAAGCGCGTCCACAAGGTGCTGGCAGAGGGTCTCATCTTCCTTTGGTGTAAGACAGTATAATGATCATTCTTTAGGTAACAATCCTTGAAGTTGTACAGCGTGCTGAATCTCCCGGGGAAGAGGTAGTTGTTCAAGTGTCTCACTTAATATATCCTTGTACTCCTCAAGGAGTGCAGCAAGCGCTGGTGGTGGTGAGGAGGTCAAGGGAGGAACCGCAGATGGTTCAGCGCAGATAACTTTGACTGAGCATTGGTTAAAGTCTAGTTTTCCCCCCTTGAAATTTTACAAGCCTGTCTCTGTTATTCTGACAAACATGGTATCATGGAGTAACTTGTTCATTTTCACAGGGTAAATCTAGAACCCCACCCCATTTTTATTGAGGTTGATGAAAGAGGTATCCCAGTCAATGTAGGGACAGTTGTGACAAATCCAGTCCAGGCCAGAAATTATGTTGTGGCTGAGCCCTGCCATGATTGGCCCAGAGAGCTTAATCTGGACGTTCCCCATTCTCACAAAGAAAGGTACCGTCTTGTGGGTGATTGCAACTCTGCAGGAGTCAGCTACTTGTACTGCCTTGAACCTGCTGGGCACCCAGTCTAGTTGTTGAGAGTTGGCAAACGCCTGGTCCACAATACTGTGGTCAGCCCCGGTATCTACCAGTAATTTGTGTGTGTTTCCACAGAAACGGAAGGTGTGGTGCTGGGTGCCACTCCCTAGTATTGCCTTATTTGGAATGCTTCCTTATTTGGAAAAATATAAGGGGAACTGCTGCCCTTTTTTGTTATTATCATTTGAAAGTAACCCTCCAAATTACATAGTGTCATCTCCAATTATAGACCAATTGACACACCTGCGGCTAGCTGCAGATGCGTCAGAGAGTGACCCATTGGAATGGGTTTTCATATGGCAATTAGTGACTAATTGGAGCATATGCGGCTAGCTGCAGATGCATCAATTAGTGACCCATCAAAAGAGGTTTATATATGACAATTAATGATCCATTGACGCATCTGCGGCTAGCCGCAGATGCATCAATTATCAACCTCTCACTTGTGCCCACTATGTAAATTGGTATAGTGATCTTCTGCCCCTCTTTTTGCCAAAGTGGGAACCCTGAAAGAGAGTAGTCTGAAACTTTATTCTACACTATATTCCTCAGAGACGGCCCTAATATGTGCTGCAACCACCTGACTTCAGATCACATGCCCAAATGTTCACTTCTTGCCCAATCCAACCCATTTCTTTCTGAATATTCCCCAAAATCTTTTGGCCCTCCAAGAATAAGCTCATGGCCTGACAGTCTAGACCCTAGTCAGCATGACTCACCCTTTCTTTTCCCTCCTCCCCTCAAAGTATAAAAAGACCTCCAATAGGTCCCCAATAAACAAGAATCACACACCAACACAACAATTGACTTACACATCTTAGACTACTTGCAGAGCCCAAAAATAGAGGTTCTGTTGAGTAAGAAGATAATAGTCCTGTTGTGTTTCTATTTGCTCTGCTACTCTCAAACCATCCCTACAACCCTTGAGCACCACATTTTCTGGTGCTCACTACAGAGGTATCTGCCACTGCCCTTTGCACCGCTGCCGGAGACCTCTAGTTCAGGGACCAAACCTGTGACTCCAAAACCATGGACCGCCCACACCGCTCCACTACCAACTACGCTCAACGCAACACTAGCATCCGTGCCCTGCCTGCCCAACTCTGGCACACAGAGGTTGGGGTCAGCCCCGCAACGCTGAACAAGTCTCAACCCCCACCAAAGTCCCCCACCCTGAGGGTCTAGCTGCCCCCTAGCACAGGATCTCCCCAACTGCCTATAGAGGTTGAGGAACCTGCTGCCCCAGTCTCTGACCTTCCCCCACAAGCCCAACCTAGACCTTGTCTGCCTGCCTCTGTCCCATCTGTTCCCCAAGCTGTCAAGCCCACAAGACAGCGCCCTGCCTCAGTCTGCCCATAAAGCCCCTCTCATGCCTCAGACAAGGACCCTGTTAAGGACTTCTTTGAGGTGGATGAGGAACCTCCCGCCAATCTTCCTTGGACTCCATCTCAGTCATCTTCATCAAGTGGAGACCACTGCTACCCTAGGGCTCTGTCCGGAAATCCTGCACCCCCTCCCCAGAGACGTCAAACCCTCAAGCAAACTAGCTCCTGTGCCCCGTTTGTCTCCCATATAGAGCCTCTTCCCGTCCCTACTGCTCCTCCATCCTACCAGTCAGTCCCTAGTGCTCCCTCTCTACCAATGCACCAAGTTGCTCACCCTGGCCCCTCTGATGACCCCACCATATCTTATATGGAACATGTCTGCCAGTTTCTGAGCAAGATTGGGGATGTACTCACCTCAACCGCCATAGACAACACCGGAGGATCAAGGCCTATCTGATCCAATTTAACCACCCTATGGTAACTGCACTGGTAAATTGGCTGGAGCAACAGTGTATCAGCAGCAAACAAACCATTGCGGCTTTGAACCAACTAAGGGACTATACTGAGTCAGCAGTAAACCCCCTTCAAGACCGTCTTCACCAGATCAGACACAAGCATGAGGTTCTGGGAGCCATGCACTCAGACACCATGACCATTGCTTGGCAGATAACCAAAGACCACTCTGCCCTCCAACAGCAAGTAATTCAACCCTTGGTTGAAGAAGTGGCCAACCTTAAAGGTCACTCCAACCAACATGATGTAGACATCAGTGATATACAGGCCCAGCTAACAGATATCCAAGAGGCTTGCAACTGGTGGGCTGGGAACGCTGTGTCTAGAGTCAACCAGGCTCAGGATGGGCTAGAGGTCCTGAAAAATGACTTTGACTTACTTCAAAATGATCTTGCGCAAACACAGGAAGACCTGGACGTTGTGGGAACTGATAGAGACACAACCTATGCTAAGGTAGAAGCACTACAGGCAGATCAGGTCGCCTTCAAGACAGAAACTGAGGCTAATCAAACCAAACACCTTGGCCTCATCCAACAACTGACAACCCAACTTAAGCGCGTTCAACAGGAGCTGACCATCCTGACTCAGAAGCAGGAGACCCATGCCTCCACTTACAACAAGGAACTCTTCACTCTTAAGGAGAAGGACACTAGCCTACAGTTGCTGATCTCCAACCTGACCAAAATATTTGACTCAATGAACCTAGGAGGATCAGGTAGCGCTCAACCAGGCCCAACATCCGCCTATGCCTTGGCCTTGGAAGAAGTAGTGTGTTCTGTCCTCGAGGCAGTAGAAACCACAATGGCCTTATCCAGTACTTACCTGGTTGGAGAGACATATCAAAGTTCCCCTGGGCTACCCAAGAGGTCTCTGCCCTAATGCCAACCTCCTTCCTGCCTATCCCAGACATCTTGACTCCTTGCCCCACCTCAGCTCTAACTGCCACCAATCAAACTCCCGGGGAACACCTCCCTGATACACCCTCACTGGCTCCTGCTAATGATCCTAGGGCAGACCCTGTACCTGCACACTGGGAGACCCCCCCCCCCCCCAAATCCTGGACACCCACATCCTCAGCAATACCCTTGGTGGCTTCCCCTTTTCCAGGTACTCAGGCCCTAACCTGCAACCATATCCACAAGAAGGGTCTTTCTTCCAATTGAGTTACCCCTATGGGGCTTACACCCCCGCTGGGCCGTTGCTTCCACCTCAAGGCTACCCTAGAGCTTTCTCTGGAGGACCCCCAGGGCCATCAGGGCCTCTGCCAGGCCAACCCTCAGGACCACCAGGGCTGTTGCCTGGCCCCCAGGACCACCCTACGGACCTCCAGGACCAGCCTCTTCCAACCCTGGCCTGCCTTCATGGGACTCTCATGCAAGCTCTGGCCCTAGCCTCAAGCTAAACACCAAGTTCAAACCAGGAGGACCCATAAATATTTATGTCTTTCTCAAAGGGCTCAAGCTTATGACCAAGGATAGCCCAGAACCAGTCACCTGCGCTAAACTGTTGAATAGCCTGGAAAAAACTGCCTTCTCCACTGTGGTTGCCTCTCTTAGTAGAGGGGAGGGGTCTTAAAAGGAAATTAAAAAAATCCTTGAAGATACCCATGGTTCCCCTGAACAGCTAGAGGAAAAGAAGGCCAATTTCTTGACAGTCTTGCTGAAGAAAGATGAGTTGCTTCCAGAATTTGGTAGAAGATTTATGGTTGAGGCTCAGACCCTAATGTCTATCAACTTACTGACCCCCTGAGAAGCAAGCAGCAACAGCTCTTCTACATGCAATCCGCCCTTCCCACACTTTTCTGTCTTCCACCCACAGCTGTTGACACCTACTTCAACCCAAGCAGTGCTTCACATAGCCACCTCCCTACAACAACACACCTTATGCCAGGCTCCACGCCCTGTGTACCCATCCTCTTGGGTAATGAATGTGGGGGAGGATTATGAAGAGGAAAATGATGGAGTCCTCTATGCAGAAAGACAACCCATGGAAGAACAAGAATGCTTTAAGTGTGGACAGAAAGGACACTTTGCAAGGAACTGCCCACACCGCCAATTAGACATGAAAGAAGAGCCCGCTGACTCAAAACCCAGTGTGCACGCCTTGCCCAACACATTGCAAGAGGATAGTGCCTTGGAAGAGCCAAAAAAACTACTAAGCAGAGCACACAGGACCAGTCTGTCTCCACCTAGTAAAAAGGTCCCTCCTGATCCCCCTAGCCCTGACTCATTAATAATGGCCGTGGCTGATCACACACGCACAAAAGCCTCAGCTCACAAGGAAGTACCCCCCACAAAATAAACTCCTTGAAGGTTGATCCCGCCTTACCATACATCCTCCAGGCTCAGAACCTCCAGAAAACACACCCCATCATCAGCAATATAACTGAAGCCCTTTCAAAAACTGTGATCACTAATCCGTTGAGTGATATTGTCCACATCCTTCTCACCCTACAAAAAGCCATCAACAAGCTAGAAAAGGGACACCCCTTGTCTGCCGGGTAGAAGGCGGAAATGGCCTCTCAGTTGGTTCAAGCACATGGGTACAAACTGAGGTATTTGGTATCCCAATTTGTGCCGTCCTGGATAGCAGTGGACCAACCTTAATCCTATCCTCCCAATTCACTTGTAGGCTTTGTTTCCCACCTGACGTTGAGTGCAGTAAAACCTTTGGTACAGCAGGCAACAATCCCACCCAATCCAAAGGCGTGTACTCTTTGGTCCTGTTGAAGTTTGGGGATACTGTGGTCACCTGCCTGGCCATAGTTCTGGAAGCCAAGAACTACAATGTATTGATTGGTTCCTCCTTTATGGACCAGTTTGGGACCACCATAGATAATAATACTGGTACATTCCACCTTCTAGGCCAGGAATTCCCCCTCCTGACACCAGATGGCCGGCCTAGAGTCCCTCCCAAAGGCATGAACCCTAGAGGATGGATCCTGCTGGCCTTCCTGTCTGAGAGGATAGGGATCCCCTATGAAACCACCTCAACTCAAATAAGCAAGCTGCCAAACACTGTTTGCTACAACAACCCTATACTTATTTGATCAAAGGACAGTGTAAGTATCCCTCCTAAATCCCAAGCCATCATAGGAACAGGTATCAAGCTACGCATACCCAAAGGGTTGCATGGGGAAATATTGGTACTAGGTTTTCCACGTTCCAGGCTGCCCACGGTTGCAACCCATCTTATCCCAGGAGAGACCACTGATGAGCTCACTATCCTGGTGGCCAACCCTCACTCCTCTACTCTGGAAATTGATTGCAACTCTGGGGTAGCCTTCTTAAGAATTGCCTCAAATAAATCTATTTCCTCTGCCTATTCCATTGGATTGCTGTATGAGCTAGGATTACCAGACCCTGGTCATGACCTAATAGCACCCATCCTACAAGACAAACAAATTGGGGACATAGACTTTCAACAGAAGAAACAGTTTCTGGAGCTCATCAAGAAGTACAAGCACCTTTTTTCCAACTCTGATTCCAAGCTGGGCTGTGCCAATAACTGCTTCCATAAAGTCAACACAGGGGAAGCACAGCCCCTATTCCAGACCGCGTACTGTCAATCCCCCGTGGATAATTAGACAATCCAACAGGAATTTGACAAATTATTATAAGGAGGTCTCTTAGTATTATCCAATAGTCCCTGGGACAGTCCTTTGCTCCTGGTAAAAGAGAAAGATGGAACCAATTGAGTGGTAATCAACTACAATAAGTTGAACACCATCTCCAAGAAAGATAGGTATCCCTTACCTCAGATTGATGACACCCTGGACAAGCTGGGAGGCGCGCAGTTCTTCTCAGCCATGGATCTTGTAGCAGGCTACTGGCAGATACCTATGGAAGTTGAAGACCAGGAGAAATGTACCATTGTGACTGCAGATGGTCTGTACCAACCAACCCAGATGCCACAAGGGCTAGCCAACTCCTGGCCACCGTTCAAATGCTTATAGACACCACCTTCTGCAACCTAAAGTCCATCTGTGTCCTTGTATATTTGGATGACATCAACATGTATTTGAAAATCTTTGAGGATTATCTTGGAGACCTAGAGCAGGTCTTCATAAGGCTAGAAAAAATAGGGATGAAACTCAAGCCAAAGAAGTGTCAATTCTTTAAAGAAAACCTTGAGTTCCTTGGCCATGTTATCAATAAGAAAGGCATCGCCCCTATCCCAGCCAAGGTAACAGCTATCTCCAAACTTGCTGCCCCCACCACTGTCAAGGACCTACAATGCTTCCTTGACATGGTTGGTTACTATTGCCGTTTTATAGAAGCATTTTCAAATCTGGCCCAACCCCTTTTTTGCCTCCTAAAAAAGGATGTAGAATTTGTATGGGACCATGATTGCCAAATTGGGTTTGAGGTGCTCAAGCAAGATTTGGTAGAATCTCCAGTTCTAGTGTATCCCAGCTTCTCTAAAGAGTTCATTCTGTACACAGATGCCAGCTTAGTAGCAGTAGGAGTGGACCTTGCAAAATTGGATAATGAAGGCCACAATCATCCCATTGGGTATTTCTCTAGAACCCTGAATGTCCACGAGCAAAACTACTCAGTAACTGAACAAGAGTGCCTAGCAGTCTTATATGGTATTAAAGAGTGCCGTCCCTACTTGTATGGGTCCCACTTCAAAGTTGTGACTGATCATTCCTCCCTGAAGTAACTAGCTAACCTAAAGGACCCCAGAGGGAGATTGGCTTGTTGGGCAGTGAGATTGCAGGCATACAACTACAAACTTGTACACCGCCCTGGAGCCAAGCACACCAATGCTGATGGATTATCTAGGCTTCTGCTAGTAGCAGCCCTTGCCCCTGAAGGAGATGCCCTGTTTGATCTCATTCCTTTTCCCTCCAAGTGGGACAATATCGCTCCTGAGACTCAGAAAACCCTAGCTAAGCTTGCTCATAACACCATGATTAGAGACAGCTGTCTATATAAGGAAGTCAAGGGACATGAACTGCCATATATTTGCCCTTCTTGAAGGCTAGCCATATTACAACAATTTCATAACCTAGCCACTGGGAATGCAGGCAAAAAAATGCATGATGACAACGCTTGCATTGCATTGTTATTGGGAAGGTATGTACACTGACATATTAGAATATTGTCAAAGTTGCATGACTTGCTCCAAGTATTGCCCCCTACTCAAGGCCACTAGCTATAGACTGCATCCCCCTACCCACGCGTTTCACACAGTTAGCATTGATGTGGTAGGACCAGTAGGCCCAAATAAGACTAGTTGTGGGAATAGATATCTTATTGTAGCCATTGATCATTTCAGCAAATGGGTCAAAGCCAAGGCTATTCCTGCCCCTACGGCCAAGCACACTGCCCAATTTTTTCTATCACACATCATTGCTAATCATGGCTTTCCACACATCATTTTGACGGATAATGGAACCAACTTCACCAGCAAACTTCTGTCTGAATTAAATGAGGTCATGGGAATTAAGGATGTAAAATCTACTCCATATCACCCAGAGACAAATGGCTCTGTTGAACAAGTCAACGGCACCCTTAAGACTATCCTCAAAAAGCTCATTTTAGATTCAGGCTTTTCTTGGGATACTTTAGTCCCTTTGCACTTATGGCATACCAAGTAACTAATCATACCGCTACTAGGTGTTCCCCCTTCCAGATGGTTTATGGGCAACAACCCTACCTACCCGGGCTCCTAGCAACTTATCAATTGGATCCAGATAGATCCCCTGATGACAACCTCAGAGCCCTCACCAAAGGGTTAATAACTCTGCATCACAAAGCATTTAATACTATGGGGACCAAATGATGTGCCAGGTTTGCTTGCAACATAAAGTATCACCCCAAGCTAGCTTTGTTTGAGAATGGCCTTCACATACTTGTCTCCAGGGCTCAAACTTCTGGACGTCCCCACAAGCTCATCCCAATATTCTCAGGCCCATTTGTGGTAATTGAGAAAAGTAGCTTTGATGCATACACAATTCAACATATTGGCTCTGGTTGAACTTATCAGAGAGTGCACACCAAGTTTATGAAAGCAGCCCCTGTAGTTGACAAGGAGTCCCCTTGCCCCTTGCCAACTTCTGCCTACATAGGCACCCCTCAGTAAGGCCATGCAGTCTTATACAACCTCTTCCAGCCTTGCTATCATCTCTTCTATATAGGGCAGCAGAGGAAAAATTACGTAGGAATATAGAAAAATTGATGAAGCAAGGTATCCTACTACCCCTTCATAGGATCAGGCTGAAGAGACCAATTGTTGGTATAGCCTGCATAAATAAAAAAGGGATTTATCCCAGAAAAGAAAAAAGAAAAAAAAATATATGTATTTAAAAATATGGAAGAAGTGAAAGGGTTTATTCTTGCAGTGGATAAGGGGTCATGAATCCCGTATAGTGATTAGTGACATTGGCGGCCACAAAGAAAGGGAACATGTGATTGTTGTCATATGCTGCCATGCGGTTGCTGATTAGAGCCTGTAGCATCCAATTGTACATGCAGCACTTCTCAGGAGGATGGTGGCTGGTGTAGATGGCTACCAAGATAAGCGCATCCTGAATCATATACTTTTATGATTCAAATCCCTTTGCCAGACAGCCCGTAGACAGCTGGGCATGCATGCTGTTGATGGCAGTGGCCACCTTCTTGCGTGAAAGGTTGGCGCAATTTGACAGGTTGAAGGACAGGCCCAGAGTAATGAGAGCTTGCACCCGCTGATGGTACAAGTTAGGGTCCAACTCCCCAACCCAGTTGGCAAACAGGCAGTACTGATGGCTCTGAGAGGCCCCATTGAACCCGTGGTATGAAAGGATAGGGCGGACGTCCTGCTCAACACCCCAAGTCTCCACTGCCAAGATCAGGGCATTCTTGGAAAAGGTGAAGTCCGCCATTTTGCAAAGACAAGTTGTGATCAGTTGGGTAAATTCTGTCAAGGTGAACAAAAGGGCATGACAGGTTTCAACGGTTATGGTGTTCTCCACCAAGTGACCTATTCAGGCGGTAATGGGCCTGGCCACCTGACATCCCAGCCCAAGATGTGCAATGTTGATAAGGTTTAACAAGGAAGGAAGGCATTCCACTGGAGGCACACATGTGTAGCGTTTACCAAGGAGTTCTGGAACCACACCAAATCCTCATTTTGGACTAGCTCCAGGATCTGCGCCATGGGCTTGACCTGAAGGGCAGCCCTAATCTCCCGGTAGTTGTTTTCAGACTGTTTGTCCAGCCAGACTGCGTTGATAGCCATCTGGCTGTAGGGACCAAGTACTTGCTCGGAGCAATCAGGTGCATGATGGGTGATAGTCACAATATTCAACCCCATATCAGCAAAGGTTTCTTTGATGGCCACCCAAGGGACCAGGGTGTCCTCAACAGGATGACCTGCACTCAAACAATTGGCTGCCTCCAGAGCTACGCGCCGCTGCTCATCAACAAGAGCCTTGGAAGCTGCCTGCACAGTGGCTGCGTTGCAAGCAGCCTGGGCCATCACCTCCTGTAAGGCCTGTTTGCCGCTGGCTGGTGAAGTCACCTCCGCCCTGCGGGCCAGGTTGCAAAGACGTTGGCGCTGAGTAGCTGGGGAAGCAGGGCAACTTGGGGGCTGCAATTTTTAGGGTCAGGCTGTGAACTTGATCCCTCCTGAGCCTCAGGCCCTGAAGGCTTGTGTGTGTTGGACTTGGTAGTTTTGAACTTCCCATCCTCCTTGTCCAGTTGAAGATAGCGGTGCCCCTTGGCAGCGTGCACCCAACTGGGCGCAATGACAAAGGCTACAGACGTCAGTGGGGCCTGTACAATTTCTCAGTCCTCCTCTGGAAGGTCCTCCAAGATGTGTTCTTCCCGTTCTATTGAGGAGCTCACCCCCTGTTCAAGGGCCTCAAGCTTTGCTTGACAAAGGGCATTTAACACAGCCTGTAGTGAGGCGGATAATTTGCAGATGCAGCAGGCGGCAGAAGATAATGACATTTTTAACTAAGGAAAACCATTCAGGACGCCTCTATTTATACCTGATTTTACCCAATTAATTTGGCTTGATGATCATTGGGTGATTCATCATGACTCACCCCTCTAAGTATATTCACCAAATATCATTAGGCCACTTGACAATTGATTGGCTGTTTTAAATTGGTTTCAGGTGTGCATCCATTTATCATTATGAGGGCCTCAAATTTCCTTTTTTGGATGGAGCCCCATCCTGATCCGGGGGTATGTGGTGCTGGGTGCCACTCCCTAGTATTGCCTTATTTGGAATGCTTCCTTATTTGGAAAAATATAAGGGGAACTGCTGCCCTTTTTTGTTATTATCATTGGAAGGTAACCCTCCAAATTACATAGTGTCATCTCCAATTATAGACCAATTGACGCAGCTGCGGCTGGCTACAGATGTGTCAGAGAGTGACCCATTGGAATGGGTTTTCATATGGAAATTAGTGACCAATTGGAGCATCTGCAGCTAGCTGCAGATGCATCAATTAGTGACCCATCAAAAGAGGTTTATATATGGCAATTAATGATCCATTGACGCATCTGCGGCTAGCCGCAGATGCATCAATTATTGACCCATCACTTGTGCCCACTATGTAAATTGGTATAGTGATCTTCTGCCCCTCTTTTTGCCAAAGTGGGAACCCTGAAAAAGAGTATTCTGAAACTTTATTCTACACTCTATTCCTCAGAGACGGCCCTACTATGTGCTGCAACCACCTGACTTCAGATCACATGCCCAAATGTTCACTTTTTGCCAATCCAACCCATTTCCTTCTGAATATTCCCCAGTATGTTTCAGTCCTCCAGGAATAAGCTCACTGCCAGCAACTATGGTAAGTTTGACTCCCTGGTGATCAACTCCCTGGTGATTGACTCCCTTAAACTTTACTCCCTGGTAGTTGACACTATAGTAAAGTGAGAATTCAGCTTATGCCCTGATCAACAACTGGAAATTGACACTTTTTTAATTAAAGGATCTTGATGTACTGAAATCTTTTAATATAAAAACTTAAGCTATACAGCTATGGTATACTAAAGTGACCTCAGAGAGCTCAGAAACGCGATAAAAAAACAGAACCTTAATTAATAAAAATAAGGAGAAATAAGCAATTATTTCTCATTTTACTATGTAATTTACACTCTTCATTATAAAAATATTTTTTATTACCATAAAAATTAAAATTCCAATGAAACAAAAATAAACAAAAACACAACAAATAAAATTATGCAAAATGCAAAGAAAGATTAATGTTTATTTGATATAGTTCATATAAGCACAACTGTGAATATCATATGTTTTATTTGGAAATTAACAAAAATTAAGATATTTCACTTACTTTCAACTATAAATATTCAACTCAAATTTACCATGCATACATAGAACAATCACTGATATCTAATTAAGTTAAAAAAAACTTAAAAAGTAAAACTAAAAACTAAATGATCAAAGCTAATAAGTAAAAATTAAAGTTAAAAAGTTAAAAGTAAAAATCATATAACTGAGCAAGCAAGTTTATTCCTCATCATTCTTTCCCTGTTTCATTTTGGCCCCTTCCAGGAGGGCAGTGGCAATAAGCTCAAGCTGCTGCTTAAGCTCAGAGGCCTTATATTTGTGCTTGGCTGCACCCTGGATGGCCTTGGTGAAGAGGGTACAGCGGGTGGTTGGCTTGGTGGGGGGGACGCAGTTGGAGAGATCACGCAGCTTAGAGATGGTTTTCTCCTGCTTGTGCTGCAAGAGGGAAAAGAACTTATTGAATTTTGGGTGGAGCCCAAAGTTGGCCTTGAGGTGTTTGTGGTAAGCCTTTAGCACTGAGGTGGTCTTGAGCTCACCATTCACTGCCGCCTGGTACAAATTCCAGCTGGCCTTGGCACGGGCCTTGCCTCGCCTCTGCGTGACAACCTTCCTAATCCACTGGGGCTCAAAGTACTCAAGGAAAGGCTTGAACTCCAGGTGCTTCACTATGTAGGGATCCTTTGAGAGCATCTCAAACCCCTGCACAGTGTGCTCTGGCTTTAAAAAGCCAAGGCACTAAATTATGCCAGCACAAATCTGCAGGTGTCTGAAGTATCCCTCTGGCTCAACCTACTAAGCTTGGTGTGGGCCTGCACGTTACAAGCAACTGCTTGGCAGAAGTGGAAGTGGCACCCCTGCACCTCCCTGATAAAGAGATGCTCAAATGCATTGAACTAATCAGGCGCAAAGTCCATAATGCACACGCAAGGCCCAAGAGCTCTTAGCCTTGCCTTTTCCTCCGAGTCCAGGGTGGCCTGGTCCTTGTCAGAGGCAGGTGGGTTGGCACAGGTGTGGGGGGAGTCTTCTTGGATTCATCATTGTTGGCAGGAGGAAGGAGGGCAATTTCTTGGCAGAGTATGGAGAACGCGCGGGTATAGATGGCCTCAGTGGCCCCAGGAAGAAGGAAGAACGCAAGTGGAATCACCCGGATGTCAATCTGGGCATGAACCATCCAGAGCTGCTTGAACATCTGGGGGCAAGTGGCAAAGGTACCATCAACTAGCCAGGTTGTTGCCCTTTTCAACTCCATCAGGTTCTGCTGAGTTGAGTAGCAGATTATACGGTCCTTGGCTGCAGGCCTGTCATCATGAAGCAGGAAGCGCTCCCCACTCAGAAGCTGCTTAATCTCATGAGTGAGTGTTAGCTCAGAGAGGACGTCAGAAGCCTTGGGGGGAGGGGGATTGGCAGCAATATGCTTATTGCTGATGAATTTGACCAATTGCTCCTGTGTTGGTACCAACTTGAGATTGTTGGGTTTGAGATGTTGGAGGGCCTTGATGGCCAGATCTGATGCGCAAAGATGAGAGGATGTGGGTATTACTTGTACAAGGTACCACTTTAACATCCAAGTGATTAGATGATTGGGGGGCTCACAAGTGTGCTCCCCCTTCTCCAATGTTACTTGCTCCCAGCCCTTGGTGTTCAACCGGGCCCCGCAAGTCTTATCCTTGCAGATAAAGTGCTTGCTTTTGGTCTGCCACTTTTGGTTGTTGCAATTAAAGATATAATTGTTGGCAACGTAACCAGGGCCGCCCTTTACGGACATGATCAGAAAGTACTGGGGGAAGCACTTGGAAACTTTAAACTCTCTGTCCATGTTGCAAATGTTGTGGATGGCCAGTGGATCCCAAGCCACATGACCAGAAGCTTTAAACTTCTTAGAGTAATCCTCTGGCTCATCTTGGGGGTCAGATGAAGAAGGAGGGGAAGAGCCATTGGGAGGGGGGAGGGGAAGGGTTCTTTGAGGCCTGCTTGGATTCCTCCTTTTTCTTACCAGAAAAAGAGGTGGGCTACTTGGCAGCCTTTGACTTCTTGGTATGCCGCTCCTTGGTGGGCTTGGAGTTGGCCTCTGAGTGATAAAATGAGTGGTTGGTAAGATCCCCATTGGATTTATTGGGGGAGGATTTTTGGGGGGAAGATGAAGGGGATGTAGAAGATGAGGGTGGAGGGGGGAAGGAGTAGGAGGAGATGGAGTGGGAGGAGATGGGGTTGGAGGCTTTGCCTTTGCAGGCTTCTTGGCACGCTTGGGAGTGGAGGCAGTTTCTTTGGAGCCTTTGGAGGCTTGGAGCTTAGGCTGTTGGCTGTTCTTGTTTGATTTTGTCTAAAGAAAAGTTTAGCATTATAAATGATAGAATTATGAAAGATATAAAACACAGAGGTAAAACAAAGCAAAAGTTAAATGAAAAGGATGCAAATAAAGTTTTATTTATCAAAAAAAACATAAAAAAGTATTTAGAAGCAAAATAAAAACTAGAAGTATAGATATAAAGTTTAAAACATAGAAAATAAGTAAATTTATGATGAAGCATCAAAGATGTTAGGTTCAGCATAACATCTTAGTGTTAAATTAATGTAAAATTTTAATTGAAAATCAAAAAAATATATGAAAATTATATGGAGAGCAGCAGAAAAATTAGTAGATTATAATAGCAAAAAAAATAAAATTATTTTGTGGAATTTTTTTATTGAGAGTTGAAAATTCAAAACATAGTAAAGTGTTGAGTTTGGTACTGTCAATCAGCCAGAAAAAGCTGAATTCTTACTGTTGAGTATGCCAGAGTCAAGCAGAAACATCAAACTTACTATGTTTTTTACATATAAAACTTGCTTAAATTTAAACTGGGTTTGAAAGTTAACCCAAAAGCAAGGCAGTTTTGTATGCTCAAAAATAAAAAATACAACATAAGTTAAAAAAGTAAATTAATGGAAATGTGTTTATTAGTGATTAGGGCATGCTGGGAGGAGCTTGGAGTGAATTATTTACCATAGTGTTAGTTAAAACGTTAAGAAGCTCTCTGTACTAATCCCTAAGTTAAAGTGTCAAGTGGGTGAGTGTTGAGTGGCGCTCATAGTGTGTCACATATTAATTTAGCCTTAATTCCAAGCCTTTGATTAGTTAAATCCAAAACCAATCAGGTGTCAAGTGAATAGAGTCAAACAAAGAAAGTGTTGAGTTTCAGTTTTTTATAAATTACATATGAAATCTCTTAATAAATTGGGCTTAATTTATGTGGCACCACTTAATCTAAAAACCCAGGAATGACATAATGTAAAACAAGTGGGATATTTGATTAATGTCTATGCCACTAAATCCAGTATAGTGGTGCTTGGGAGTCTAATCAACAACTATGGACACTAATAATAAAAATATAATAGTAAATAACAAATTTTATAAGTGCATATGTATTTTATTAATAAAATTAAAATTTGGCTTAAAAAGTGTCAAACTGGTCACTTTTGGGTTTAGAGTGTCAAACACAGGTTTTTTCATTTCTATTAGTAAATTTACTTATAAATTGCCCCTTAAATTGGTATTTTAGCTAACTGATTTACTAAACAGAGTCAATTTTAAGTAAATTTAACCTTGGTTTTTGGTTTCAACCCCCTAAATTACTAGTAAAAATTAGCTTAAAATTGGTTAAGCCAAAAATACTAATAGATTCACATATGCAGCACTTGACTCCCTGGTACTCGACAAAGTATCAAGTACCAGGGAGTCAAGTTTAAGGGAGTTGACCTTACCACAGTTGCCCATTGCCTGACAGTCTAGACCCTAGTCAGCATGACTCACCCTTTCTTTTCCCTCCCCCCTCCAAGTATAAAAAGACCCCCAGGGGTCCCCAATAAACAAGAATTATACACATACACAACAATTGACTTACAGATCTTAGACTACTTGCAGAGCCCAAAAATAGAGGTTCTGTTGAGTAAGAAGATAATAGTCCTGTTGTGTTTCCAGTTGCTCAGCTACTCTCAAACCATCCCTACAACCCTTGAGCACCACAGAAGGGATAGGACAAGTGTGTTACTTTATTTGAGGAGTGACTTGCTTGCAATACAGGGCCATCACTGTGGACTTGAAAGACGTCCAGGGTTTTAACTTCATGAATGTTGTAGTCACAGGGATTTTTTGCAAGTAGGGATTGAGAGGATGGGTCAGGTGGGGTTGCAAGGCCTCTTGTTGCTACAACCCCCAGGCTTTTCCCTGATCCTTGATCTGCGCTAGCTGGAACTCCCCCTTGCAGGGGTGTCTAGTCCCATTATCCTGCTGATGGGGCTGGCGGCAGCCTACTTGATTGTGTCCATTGCCAGGTGTGTTACGTGGTTAGTATGGAGCGTCACTGATACAGCAGAAGCCCATTGAGGCCTGGTTGTTAGTCTCTAAAATGGCCTTATAGCAGTCATTGATGAAGGTACAGCAACCTACGGGGACCCACTTGCAGATATGGGGTTTTGACCCATTGATGATGAGAGTGAGTAGCATTGCATTTCCGTTGATCACAGCCTTGGGGGCAGCAGCAAGAGCTTGTTGCCAGGCAGTGAGGTACTCAGGAACGGAACCAGTTTGCTTGATTGCTAGAAGAGGAGTTCCCACAACAATGGGGGAGAAGGTTTCACTTTAATAAGACTTGGCGGCAGCTCAGAATGCCGCCCAGGTAACATCAAGTTCCTGGCTGGCCCAGTTGGTGAACCACACAGCAGCGGGCCCTGTGAGGCAACCAGACACAGTGACAACCCACATGGGCTCAGGAACCTGACAGATACAGAGGCAGGTTTCAGTAGATTGGAGCCAACTGACAATGTTGGCCCATTGAAGCCATCAGCAAAGGATTCTAGCTGAAGGTTGAGCATGCGTCAGGACAGGTCTGACTGGGTTGGGGTGACGCTGGCGTCACGCTGCCTGAGGTGGAGCCAATTGTACACGCTGGTGAGAACTAGTTGGTCTTGATAGATGACGTACCTGTTGAGGATGTTCCCCTTGGGGATTGGCAGGAAGGTCTCTTGTTGGGGAGTATCCATACAGCCTGTACTCTGTCCTTTCTTGGGGGGATTTTGTTTTAGGTAGGTTGTAAACCTACTGCTGCTACCACTGTTGCAACTGAACCAATGAGTATTCAGTATTTGGAATTGGGGAAGACAACAGTCCAATAGAAAAGACAGAATAATAAGAATAAGGTATTGTTTATTGTAGAATATTGTGATTAATATACCATATGGGGAAAGCCACAAGGCCACATGGGGGTGGCATGATGGGAAGTTCCATGTAAGGTTTGAGGCCAAGGAATAACTTGTGCGGGGATCAGCAAGTTGAATTAGTAGCGCTCCTAATTATGATGAAGTACCCGCCATTCAATATTGCCATCAGATTAATTTATGTTATTAGATACGTCAAGGGGCAGCTCATCAAGTGCCCCCTGTGTATTTTAATATACATTAGCAGGCAAGTCTGGAAGCTTGGTTGTAACACTTCACTGATCACCTGGCCCATCTTAAGGAAGTGTTAATAAAGATTTGTGAAGCTGGACTTAAGTTGAAACCATCTAAGTGTGCCTTATTCAAGGAATGCCTTGAGTTTTTTGGGCATGAGGTGACTCAGACAGGAATTTGCCCCATGACTAAGAAAGTGGAGGCCATCAACAAAATGCTTCCGCCCACCAACCTGCAAAAAGTCTAAGTCTTTCTGGGCATGATGGGATGTTATAGACAATTCATCCCTGATTTTGCGGACACTAGTGAACCCTTGGTCCAGCTGCTGTGTAATGTCCCCTTTGAATGAGCTGCCAGCCAACAACAAGCCTTTGAAGCCCTCAAACAAAAACTCAAAGAGGCTTCCATCCTAGTATATCCGGATTATAATAAGGAATTCATCCTATATACCAATACTAGTGACCTGGCTATTGGGGCTATCTTAGCTCAACTGGACAATGAAGGTGTGGATTACTCTGTAGCCTATACCTCTTGTGACCTGAATAAGCATGAGAAAAACTACAGTGTGACTGAGAAGGATTGCCTTGCTGTGCTGCATGCTGTCAAGCAGTTCTGCCATTATGTGTATAGCACCCATTTCACTGTGGTTACTGACCATGATTTGCTCAAATGGTTACAACAACTCAAGGAACCCAAAGGACAACTAGATAGATGGGCTCTCCAACTGCAAGGGTATGACTTCACTGTGTTTCACCGCCCTAGGATTCAACATCAGAATGTTGATGGACTGTCCAGAATGCCCATCCTTGTCCTACACCCTGTTGAGGCTGACCGGTTGTATGAACTAATTGGATACCCTTTGTCATGGGAGAACAAGACAGAGGAAGTTGGAGTCGCCCTATCCAAACTATCTGAAGACACACTCATTTGTGACAATCAGCTTTTCAAGAAAGTACAAGATCACTACTTGCCCTATGTAAGGCCTAGTTTTGCCTTTTGTTGGTGCTCCAAGCTCATAAAGAGACAGGACATGGGGGCGTTGCCAAGACCCATGCCTGGCTCCACAAGAATTAGTTGTGGGAAATTTTTTGCTTGCTGATCCCAGATGTTATTGATATTTGTCATGATTGCCAACTCCAACAACCTAAAGCCACCGCTCATGAGTTCAAGCTAGTACCCCCTCAACGTGCATTTCATGCTGTCAGTATTGACACTATAGGGCCTCTCCCTTGCTCCTGCTCTGGTTGCCGCTTTATCCTAATTGCTGTTGATCATTTTAGCAAGTGGGTAGAAGCTCATCCTGCTAAAGACATCACTGTCAAGACAACCAACGCCTTTCTGCTGAAAGATGTATTCTTCTGCCATGATTGCCCTCAAGTGTTGTTGTCTGATAATGGGACTAACTTCAACGCCAAGTTAGTGACCTTGGTGGTTGAAGCCTTGGGGTCTCACCAGTCTTTCTCTGCCTCCTATAATCCTTCCACCAATGGGGCAGTTGAGCGCACCAACTCAACTCTGGTTTCTATCATGAGAAAGCTTACTTACTCTGACGCCGCCAACTGGGATTTATAATTACCTGCTGCTCTCTTTGCCTATTGCCTTAGCAAACATTGTGTCACTGGATATTCCCCCTTTGCTATGCTGTATAGTTGTAAAGCCACTACCCCGTTGCTCTTGGGCCCCCCCTACTCTCCTCTAATAAGGCCATAAACCCTGATGAGCACATCAAAGATCTAGTCAACTGCATCATTGATATACAGGCTACTGCCTACATGTCTGCCTATAAGACCAAGCTGCTGGAGCTCTCCCCTGACAATGCTGGGAGATCTCCCTGCCTGAGTTTACCATTGGAGACTATGTTCTTTATTATCTACACAGAGTGGGAGGACAAGCTCATAAACTAGACTTGTTGTGGTTTGGGCCCTTAGAAGTGACCTTCAAGCAAGGATCAAAGTATATGGTAAAACTCCTCTCTATTGGTCAACCTTTTGCTTGCGTGCATGCTAAGTTCCTCCACAAGTATCACCCCCCTAAGGCTAATCTAGAGGGGGCAATGTTGTGAATGCCGCCATTTGCTATGTTTTGATTTTGCCTTTGTTGGGTTATTTTGAGGACAAATCTCTCTTTTGCTTTCACCCTTCAAAATGAGGCTGGCTCCAAATTGGGAAATACAATTGTTCAGTTTCTTGATCCTGCGCAACTCACTTTCCCCACTCATGCTTGTGGCAAGTGATCCTACTGTCCTGGTAGTGTTTTGTGGTATTGTTTACCACTATATAACCCATTTTCTATTTTCCAATAAAATTAAGTTCTATTCACATTTTTTGTCTTTGTGTCTCCATGTACTTTGGCACCTTTCTAGCCATATCTAGCAGATATTATTCATTCAGGGCCACAAGGTAATTTCATAGCCTCCCTGCCATTCTAACCAAGACTTAGTACAAATCCAATCATAAGGTTAGGATTTCCCGTTGTGACTCTGTGCCATGCCTCAGATCATGGCATACCTCAATTGACTAATCTATCTTAACAGAGGAGAAAAATCTATCTAATTTTTATGATCAATTCCTTTTTCATGCCAACAGCCCAAACACAAAGGAGCGTATAATCTGCTTTTCAACCTCCCAGGGTTTGCACAACCTCCTGAAATGCAAGACCTGGCTTGCAGTGGCACATTCTCAACCTTCCCAAACCTCTTCAGCCAGCTTTGAAGCAGCCATGGACAGGTTGTAAATCTAGTCCTTCCCCTGGTTTTCTACTTCTTTCTTAACAAAAAGTAGGACACATGTACATGCTCTTACTATCTTATAGACCAAACTAGATGAAAGCCTCCCCATCATTAAAGAGAAGTCAAGGAGACCATAGGGTGCAAAAAAAGCTCTCTCCCAAGAAGAAGACAGCTTCACCTCCAAAAATCACCCTGATAGCTTGTCCAACCATGCCCATCTGGTAGTCAATTTTGAGCAGGCTCAGACCAATGCCTTTATATAATTCTTCAAGAGCTCCCCTCAGGAATGTTATTTTAATTTCCTCTAAGCACTCTTTTGCCGCCTGCAGATGTGCTCTGACCTACATGGGCCTGTCAAGACTAAGGGAAGTAAATAGTCCAAAGACTCATTCAATTGCTTTGTTTCCCTTGTCCTAGTAAAAAATTAAGAGAAAAATGACTTCTATGATGGCCTTCTCTGCCACCCTTACATCATTGCCAACCAGGCAGCTTTTGCGCCCTTTATTGAGTATTTTGAGACTCAGTGGGTTGGTTTCTTCCAAGGAGCACGCTGTATCAAAAAAGACAGTGACTCAACCACCTTAAACTGCTTCAAGCAGGTCAAAAGCAGGTTGATCAAAACCACTTCTTCCTTTGAAGGGCAGTTTAGTCAATTTGCTACCAGGGTCTGAGTTAAGAAGCCCAAGTTCCACAAGATCCTCATCTACTTAAAAATTCAACAGGACATGTTTTCCCTCCTCTTCAATACTGGTATCAAGAGCAAGAACAACCCCCAAGCAGACCAAGGCGGTGAAAAAATATACAGAAATCAGCAAGGCAGTTCTTGCATACTGTCCCAAAATAAGAAAGCTTGGGCATCTCCAAGCCATCTCTGTTGCTCTTTTTACTAATTTATGAGCTTTTTGCTATAAACTATTGTACTTTTATTCTATTTTTTACTTTTATTTAGTGTTTGGTACTATTATATGCATCTTTCAAAGTATAGATCATAGATATAATAGATGAAAACTGATGTTTTTGGGTGCATTTTGGCTTTTGGTTTTAGAAATCTTGTTGCTTCTAATTGACCCTCTTTTTATTGTAGATTTAAAATCTTGAAGATTTTTAAGCCTAGAATATTTTTTTCAAAATTATTTTCTTGTTGTTTTATGTTTTTTTGGTGTTCAAAAAATTTGAAAATTTGTTTTTTATAGTTGCAATGTCGTAAATTGAAATGGTGTATATAATACTTTCAAGATAGCAAAAAATTGAGATAGAGTAATTTGAGATGAAATTTTTTATATGCTGTTTTTGAGATGATGTGTTGTACCTATGTCACAACAATCACTTTATCAGAAAGCTCCTGATTTGCTTAAAGTTTATCATTAAGGTTTTGAATTTATATTACCAACAACTTCTAAAAAACATATAATTATTTGATTTAAACTTAATTAAATATCAAATTGTTGTTATTTCTGTCACAAGGGGATGTAAAAAGTTAAAACAGTACAACAATTATGGAAGCATGGCAAACCACAAAGCAAACAGCATAAATCTATCATATCTAACAAAAATATACAAAATGGATAAAAAGATGTGATATTGTAACTAAATAGGAAAACAAACAAGGATAAACAAAGAGACAATAAGATCAGGATATCAGAGTGTTTATTTGGTTGAAAGCTATAAAAACATATGCAAAGTTTAGTAAAAATTAATGAGAGAGTTAAAAAAGTTACTCAAAGACCTTGACTCTGCAATTGTGATATCAAAGAAATTGATCTCAAAATCAAGGAAAAGATGAAGTCCTCTGTCCTGGAAGGCAATAAGTTTTAAAAGGTGTTGACAAAGACTTTATGGTCAAGATGCCAGACACATATGAGAAGACTATTGAGAGTCTTCTCAACGTTCAAAAGACTCTGGTCAAGGGCATGCAATGCAAGATGTCTTCTCTCTCTGCACTATCTGTCTGTGTTGATGACCCTGAAATGTAAAAACATATCAGACCCACCAAGAAGACCCAAAAGGAGGAAGCTGAGATGCCTGTCCAGCTAATTGCACCAAAGATGGCCCGCCCAGCAGAAGCCCCTGGAAAGGAAGCATGCAAAGAAGGTATCTAATTAATAAAACAAATAAGACAATTCATAAATACTTGCCTGTTTTTTTAGAAATAATTTATTGCATTATCATAAAGGTCCTTATTATGTACATTTATACCATGCTATATGCCAATTATGACAGCTATACAGGCAGGCAGCTGGCTCTGTTGCTTCTTGTTATGTGCAAGCTTATATATCACAACATTGACATCTTCCCAATGTCCAAGAAAGCCATAGCAGAGCTTACACATGACAAGGGGCATCAAAATGGGAAGTTGAAGTCTATATAGATGCACAAATGGTCTTCCTAGACTAGTGGCCCTCAGTGTAGTTTACTGTGTAAACTTCATTGAGCTTTTTTGGAATGTTCTGGGAACTCTTTCATTCAAGAATATGCCATAGATAGGCCAGGCTCACAGGGGAGCTTTTTTCTGCTTTACAGTTGAACACACAATTTTGTACCTTCTTGATAAATTTGGGAACATGGTTGCTAAAGAAATTAAAGAAAATCAGCATGATATAATAAACTGTGCAAGTTTACTGAAGCCTTTGCTGGGCAAAGGCTATATCCTGTGGTTTACCTTGGGTACCTATTCTACTTTAGGATGAGTGCTGACAATGAGGACTAGAATAGGGTTCTACTTGAGATTGACAAGATCAGGCTTTCCCTGGACAGGAAGAAGGTCACCCTGGGGTACAACATGGTTGACCACATAATTCAGGACACCCTGATTCTGGCTGGAATTTACATGTTTGCAGTCCCGCCAGAAAAGCTGCTGCTGCATTCCCAACTCATCATCCTCCATTTCACTACCTGGCAAGAACATTTTAATCACAATGTATACTGTCTACAGTATGGTGGTGGTTGTGTGCCACCTTTATTGCCAGGAAGTTATATTTTGAAGAATTTATCACAAGCGCAAAAAATATCTTACTTTTTAATATATATTACATTTTTAATTTTTTACTTTTTTATAATAATAAATTTTTAAACAAATTTTATTTTAGCATATATTACAAAAAAATAATACTTAAAGCAAGTATTTATAAACTATATATCAATATATTTATCAATTAGAATCATCATACTGTAAATTCAGAACCTAAACATAAAAATGTGGGATTGTCAAATCCTTGGTCCAAATTTCAAATCACTTTTGCAGGCAACTCAGCTGAGTGAAAATTAAAATATTAAATAAAATTAACCATTTAATTCAACTTTTTTGGTTTATTTAAATTGGCAAATTTCAAATCCCTTGAGCAGATAACTCAACTAACAAAAGACAAAATTCAGCAAACAAACGCGGGATACATGAATCAGAAATATTGGATTCTAATTTATGATTTGGTATTTTCTTAAGTCTAATGAATCATAGACAACATAAAAAATTAATGAATATGAAATTGCGGGATTATCAAATCCAAGAACCAAGTTTCAAATCATAATTGAGATGAATTTGAAATAAATTTAATTTATGTGCGTCTTAAACAGGAAGTCAAAGGATCTAGAGTGGATTTGTGCAAATTCTTTTAGGAATCACAAGCATTATCAAAAATCACCCAATTCCATTTTAGGATAGCTAAAATGTAGATGTTTAATATTACTTAATTAGATCTATTTAAAAATAAAATAGAATTATATATTACAATATTTTTTATCAAGTTGTTTTTCCTTGTTGTGGTGATTGTTCATTTGTTGTTGATAATGTGTTTGCATTTAATTGTATAGTTTCACCTCCAGTTGCCTTGGCAATAGGAAATCAAGTTACCTCCCCAAGGCCAGCTGTGGTTGCAGAGGAAACTTGATTTCCTATTGTCAAGGCAACTGGGGGTGAAACTATCCAATTGAATACAAGCACATTATCAACAATAAATAAACAATCACCACAACAAGGAAAAGGCACCTTGATGAAAATAGATTGTAATATGTAATTCTATTTTATTATTAGTGTTTTCTAAAATCAACTGTAACCTAGCATCCTTGTTGTAAAATATTCAGCCTGGGTGCTGAATTCTACAAATAGTTAGTCTACTACTTCTTTATATTAATACTATACATGTTGTTTTATAGTGACAGCCTGGGTAAGGACATAAGAATATAAGGAGATAATAAGACAAAACTGGTATTTATTTAGGTAATGCTGCATTTATATAGTAAGAGGAAGGGGAATTTCCACCAGGGGAAAGGAGGCACAGAAAGAAGGACTTTCCTAAAGGAGGAGAGTGGAGAGTTACAGTAGAAAGAGCCGCACAAGAGAACAACTGATTTCACACACCTTGGCTAATGGAGGCAAGTGGCAATATCTATGTTGTCCTATTTATAATCTTGGAATTAAAGCCCACACCTGATGTGCATTCAAAAGGTGCCTCAAATACCTGTTTTTAAGGCGTTTTTAACAGAATTAACCCTGTTAAAACCAGGTTAAGATAAAGCAATTGTGCAATTGTTTTTTTGCTCAATCCCTAAGTGTACAACTTAATGTCTAATCTATTCAGGATCTGCGATAATCCTAAATAGCAATACATAAAAAAATATTATTACAGCAGCAGGCTCTGATTTAAGTCATAATAACAAGTAAAAAAGAAAGTTTGTGTATAAAATAATTAAGGTCTCTAAGTAAAAATGTGTAAATTGATGAGCTAAAATCATATTGTATTAAACTGGTGATTCTTCTTTCCCACCTCTCCTTCCTTCCTCAAAAGAAAGTTTTGTTGGCCCCTGGCTACACCAGGGGCCAAAAAACTTTTAAAAAAATTCTGTATTGTCAGGAGGGTGGCTCATATAGCATTAAAAGGGTTTGTGTTTGCTACATTAGTAATTTTTAGTGCAGAATATTTTAGTTATTTCCAGTTTTGGATGATTTTAAAGTTTAATCCCTTTTTATGTCTAAACATGGTTATTAAAATTGAATTTTTGATTTGATTTTATTGAGAGTGGAGCTTCTTAATTTGAATTAGTGTTCCCTAGAGTGCTTAATGTGTATTCAAACTTGATTTCAGTTCCTGAAATTATTAATTTAGTTTATTAGTTACATTCATTTGTGATTTGAAATTTTTCTCTTGGATTTGATAATCCCGCAATTTCAAAAAGCATAGTTAACTTAATGAAAATGGTTGATGGATTTGAACACTTCAAATCTGATTCCAGTTAATTAATTTTATCCACTTGAAATATGCAGTTTGACTTGAACTTTGCAAAGTGTCTATGAGTTTCCGCATTTTTAAAAATTCAAATAAATACTCAAAAAAATCAATTTAATTAAAAAAGGCCATCATGCAAAAGTGATTCAAAATTTGGACCAAGGATTTGACAATCCTTCATTTTTACATTTAGGTTCTGAATTTACAGTATTATCAGGACTGTTTCTGTTGTAAGAGGATACCCCAAGTTTTTTTCCACAAAAATTGCAGATCCTTCACCACATGGTAGTAAAATGAAATTGAAGCCTTGACCCCAGAAGTATATTTGACCATGGCCTGTATATTTGTAATACCCAGACATTGTAGGCACTACTTGAAGAAGGTATGGCTGAAGATTAGAGAACTGGAATCCAGTTAAGGTGGTGACAATTGGATATATGGTCATCAACCACTGGAAGACTTTGGTGTGGATATTTTATCTCCCAAAGCTCCCCATAAAGTAGGTAAGCACATAGTACAGGGAGTTATACATCACAATGGACAGGGTAGAATGTGGTGACACAAGGGGAGGCCAGGAACCAGTTTGTGAAGAGTTGAGTTGTCCAGAGTCATAGTGGTAATCTTGATTTAGTCCTTCTGGTGAAGGTCCAAAGAACTCCGGTCCCTGTTGATATCCTCCAATTCCAAGGCAAGCTGTAAGCATAGCTAAGAAGATGAGGTGATTTATCTTCCTTGGATTGGAGGTTGTAGGCTGGGGCAAACTAACTAAGAGTTGACTTGGAAAGTGGAGAGTGAATTTAGCTTTATTGAGGGTATTAAACTCAATAATAGCATAAGCTATTACTTAGGAGGGATCATTTATTTATAGTGCTTACCCCTGTGCAAAGATTTGCAATTGGGAGTGAAAAGCAGGAGATGGGGAATCCCAAAAGCTTGTAAGATAGGAATGGAAGTTGGGGCTTTGAAAGATGGCCAAACTCTTGTTCTTCTGTTATCTGTGGCTTATTTGGAAGTCCTTGAAATGAGCCAATAATCTTAGGTTGTCCTGGTGCTAGGTGAGGGATGGGAGCCAAATTGCTCTCATGATCTATTTTGGTTTCAGGAATATTGGCTTGGTTGGAGTTTGGCTCTGACCATGTGGCCTGGGCCCCAGATTCCCATTGGTTGGTGGTAGAATTATTTTTAAATTTTGAATTCTTAATTTTCCCTTCTTCTGAAGGGGTGGCCTTGTTCTGGAATTTTGGCCTTGCAGCCAGGGACTTTTATGATTAGCTTTAGTAGATGGGGCCTTCTGATTGGTTGGGGAGTGGGGACTGGGACACGGGTGGGTGGGTGGCTGGAAGTTGGCTGGGACCTAAGGGTGAGAAGGAGACTGGCAGCAGGCCTGCTGGCAGCTGGCTGGGTGCTGGGGGTTGGTGGAGGGCGCTGGTGGATGTGGCGGGCGCCTGCCTGGATGATAAATTGATCCAGTGTTGATCAAGTTCTGTTTTGATTTCTATTTTATTTTTATTTTTCCCAATTAAAGGGGGGGAATCCTGATTAAATTGTGAATTTTTGACAGGAAAATCCTCTATTTTTCCCCAGCATTGCACTCCAGTAAAGATCTGGTTTATGTCAGGAATATTCCTGACAATATTGCCAGTTCAGGATGATAATCTTTAGTTATCCACTGGTGGATTGCACATTTGTGCTCCTTGGTAAGCATTGTAGAAACATGCAAGGATTTCTCTGCGGCAAGAACTTGCCCGGGTTTGATGTACCTATTAAAGGCTTTGCTGGCGTATTTGGGATCCACCCCAACATGGGCCACATCTGTTTTGTAATTACCTGATTCCCACATCAGCTTGAGAAGAATGATTTGCTTGATGTCAGGAATGGCCTTCCAGGTGGTCTTAGTGGGAGTAGTTGAATATGGATTGCTTGCTCAGCAACCACTCAGACATAGGCACTTTGTCATGGAACACAGTAACCTTTTTGAGCACCTGCTGCCCATCTGCAGTTTGGAAATACTCAGGCTCCTCAACATCTTCTTGGTTGCTGTCACTGATGTAGGGTTTGTAGCTAGTGCTAAGCACAGGCTTCACCTTCTTTATCATGGGTGCTGGGACTGTTTTCTGGTGGTAGACGGGGTCAAACACAAAAGAGGTAAGTTTGATCTCTTTGTTTCTACATTTCTTGATGATGGTGACCTTAGTGGGCTTCTGGGTCAGATTGGGGACCCAAGGGTTAATGCTCCACACCCTATCAGCTTTTTCTCCTTGAACTGGCTGTGTAAGTGCAGCGTCACTATCAATATCTCCTCTCTCATCTCCTTCTTGAGTAGGCACTTGTGTTGCACTGACTCAATTTTTGACCCGCGGGGGCAACTGCAACTGCAGCGCACAGCAGGTGCATTGGTACTCTGTTGTTGTGTTCCTTCCATTTCAAGAATTTAATAAAATACTAAATCAAGCTAAATTAAGTTACTCCCTAATTTTAATTTTTACTTTTATATGAATATGGATATTTAATTAATATTCCCCTCATATCTCAATTATAGATTGATTTCTTAATTAGTAGTTTTTGGTTTTACATAATCCATTTTAGATCTACTAAATTAAATTCCACACATTTTCCCCAGATTTTATGCCATAATTAAACACACAGCACAATGTTTTTATAGAAATGTTTCAGATTCTGTATTTTATTTTAGATATCTAGGTATCAACTTGTTTACATATCATCTCACACAACAACTTAGTGGTTTTGTTTACATGTTAAGTTGCTATGGTATTTTTTATTTGAGTTTTGACTCACTGCACCTGAGTGTATTTTGTCACCAATTCACATAGCAAATATATGAGTCATTATTTTAGGGATTAAATTCTTTTCTAATACACATGCTGCCCAAGTTGCAGCATAACACAGTTCAATTTTTAAAAAAATACAAATGTTTATGTTTTAAATAGTAATAAATCAATGAAAAATTAATATTTTTTAAACTATAAAATATCAAAAAAAGCTAATAATCTCATATTTTCTATTAATATAAAAATATTAACATATAAACTATACTCAATATTAAAGCAAAATTAATTTAAAAAGCATAATCCAGATTTTATTATATTATTTTGATAATGATATAAAGTAGATCACTTTAAAGCTAATAAATACTTAAATCTTACTATAAGTAAATATTTTTTATTTGAAAAAATTAAATATAAGAGAGAGAGCTTTATTTTTGCATTTTTATTTTAATTAAAAGGCTTAATTCTTTAGGTTTTTATGATAGTTTGAAGTTAGGACATTTAGTTAATTGCTGCTTAGGTTAGTTTTAGGTTCAAGTGAGCTTTTAACCTCAAATTAAGCCTAATTTAAATAGATTCTTTTATATTTTATCTTTTAAAAATATGCAGAAGAGTTCCAATTAAGTGAATGCAGCATTTTAATTGATTTGGATTGATTACAAAGAGGATATGATGTAATAATTATGCTTAGCTGCTTCACATGTATCACTTATGCATGAAAATTGGGCATTTAATTAATTCTGCATACATAAATTCAAGTTCAAATTATAGTACTGTAAATTCAGAACCTGAACGTAAAAATGCGGGATTGTCAAATCCTTGGTCCAAATTTTGAATCACTTTTGCAGGATAGCCTTTTTTTAATTAAATTGATTTTTTGAGTATTTATTTGAATTTTTAAGAATGCAGAAACTCATAGACACTTTGCAAAGTTCAAGTTGAGCTGCATATTTCCAATGGACAAAATGAATTAACTGGAATCAGATTTGAAGCGTTCAAATCCATCAGTCATTTTCATTAAGTTTACTATGTTCTTTGGAATTGCAGGATTGTCAAATCCATGAACCAAATTTCAAAGCACTTTTGAATGCCACTAGTAAACTCAAATAATAATTGCAGAAACTGAAATCCAAATTTAATGTACAGTAAGTAACTAGGACAAATCAACCCAAATCAAGAAGCTCCACTCTGGATAAAATCAAATGAAAAATCCAATCTCAACAGCCATGTTTAGGCATAAAATTAAGTGAAATGAAAAATTGTCTAAACTGGAAATGATGCAATATTCTGCACTTTAAATCACTAATATAGCAACCATAAAACCATATAATGATATATGAGCTACCCTCCTTCTTCCTTGAAATTTTTAAAAGTTTTTGGCCCCCGGCATAGCCGGGGGCCAAAAAACTTTTAAAAAATTTCAAGGAAGAAGGAGACAGGAAAAAGATAAATCATTAGTTTACTAACTATGTGTCAGGATTTCTGAATATTTACTAATTAACGGTTTCAACAAATAACGCGGGCCAGCAGTTAATCACTCTTAGGAAGGGGTTCAATAAATTAATGTGGGCTGCAGGTTTGTGGAATCAATGGATTCAAATGATCAAATCATATCCTGGCAATTGCATAATACCAATTCCTAATTAATAGTGAAACATGCAGATATTGTGCAATTAATTAGTCCACCTCAACAACCACTTCAAACATGCTTCTCATATATAATTACTATTCTAAACTTTAATTAAATTCTAGAACAAGGGACATCATCTGAAACACTTCTAGAAGAGCCCAAATAGACTGGGCTGTCAAGCCAAACACTCTAAGATAAAAAGGCTTTGAGCCTATTGTATTAGGATAGCTCTGATTAAGTAAAGAATCATCTCCACCAACTAGTAGTCAGTCCGGCTAGCTAGTCACCTGGAACGTGGTCCAGGTTCACAGCTACTCCGCTCAGATTGAGGGATAGTTGCACAGCTTCAGAAAGGATACTGAGCTGTGTAAGTTATCAAGCAAGCGTCTCCGTCACAAACCGCACTCACTCAAGGTTGGGCCAGAGCTAACTCAGATAAACGCGGGCAGCCGGGCCAGCCTCAATATCAGTCTTCTAATAAAGAGTTGATATTTCAAATCCTTTCCCTAGTTTGACTCTAATTAAGTGGAGAGCAAAAGATCATACTGTTGCCCTACAGTATTAATCCCTATAGTAAAATATAGAGACAACAACTTATGAACCTATATCCAGAAGTAGGAAGAACTGTCCCAAATCCTTCAGGCCTTGGGCCCTGTCAGACTTGCTACTTCTGATGACAACAACATATTCCGGGCCAAAGGTAACACCAAAGTCACAGGTTCTCTGTACTTTCCTAATGTTAGAAGACTTAGGATATCATCTGGCTGATGACAAAATAACATGGTCCGCAGATTTTCTGACACTATGTATTCATGTATTGCTACTAAGAATACTTGATTACAGTAGATTTAAAAAACTCTAATAATAAAGTAGAATTATATATTACAATCTATCTTATCACATTGTCTTTCCTTTGGTGTGTTGATAATGTACTTGCAATTAATTGGACAGTTAATTGCAAGTACATTATCAACACACCAAAGGAAAGACAATGTGATGAAAATATATTGTAATATATAACTTTATTTTTATTAGCATTTTTTAAAATCTATTGTAATCAAGCATCTAAATTTTAGCTGTCCTAAAATGGAATAGGGTAATTTTTGAGAATGCCTATGATTCCTAAAAGAATCAGCACAAATTCACTCTAGATCCTTTAACATCCTTTTTGAGACACCCATAAATTATATTTATTTCAAATTCACCGCAATTAAGATTTGAAACTTGGTTCTTGAATTTGACAATCCCGCAATTTCAGATTTGTTAAGTTTTACATGATGTCTATGATTCAATTGAAATACAGGAAATCTCAAATCATACATTAGAATCCCGCATTTCTGATTCATGTATCCCGCGTTTGTTTGCTGAATTTTGTCTTTTGTTAGTTGAGTTATCTGCTCAAGAGATTCGAAATTTGCCAATTTAAATAAACCAAAAAAAATCATAATAAATGGTTGATTTTATTAAATATTTTATTTTTCCCTCAGCTGAGTTGCCCGCAAAAGTGATTTGAAATTTGGACTAAGGATTTGACAATCCCGCATTTTTACGTTCAGGTTCTGAATTTACAGTAAAAGCTATCAAACCATTTCTTTCAGAATAGTGCCTTTTAGCTTGGTCTATAAGAGCTAAAGCACCACAAAGCTTCTAATCCAAAAAGACCCCATACAAAGGCCACACTCTGATCAGAACTACTCCATCATTACAGCACATTTAAGAGATCTGACCTAATTACAGCTTCAAAAATACTACAATGTCTTTGGTTAAATTTACTTCTGACATGCTACAATTTTTTCCTTGGGAGCTTCAACAAAAAGAGAAAGAATTGGGGCAGGACAATGTTCCATCAATTATTTTTCTGATAACTGATTTTCAGTCAAGTTGGATCCAACTATAAGTTTATTCATATGTAAGGTTTTTTACTTTGCAACAATAAAAATCAAAAATAAAGAAATTATTTCATATAAAATTTATTCTTTGAAACTTTTAATCTTATTATTTTATTTTCTAGCAGTGAAATTTAATTTAAATAGCTTTTAAAAAGGTAAATATTTAAATTAAGCCTCTTGAAAACAAAAAAAAATTAAAAATTATTATGTGTGAAGCATAGTTTTTATTAGATAATAAATTATATTCATTCTTTATTTATTGTAAATTCAAAAAAATTATATATGAAGAAAATTATAGTTGGATCAAATTTGACTGAAAATCAGTTGTTGGAAAAATAATTGACAGAGCATTGTCCTGCCCCAAAGAATTGCAATGTTAAAAAAAGGCATTTATCTTTATTTTTGGTGATGATCTTGATACTTTCATCAAGAACTTCCTTACTCAAGCTGAATTTGGGGGATCTCAGTTCCTGCCAAATATTCAAACTCAAAAAAGCAATAAGTTCATTGAAAACTTGAAATTTGTGACAGAAATTGATAGATATTAAGAAGCAGTTTCCATGTGGTGGGAAATCACCACCCAAATCTGCATAGAGCTGATGATTAAACACCAACAAAGCTTCAAATACAGTAGTTTTAAAAGCTATGGTAACAAGAAAAAACAATCCAGATTTAAATAAAATGAACTCAGATTTAAACAAAATTAAAAATAAATGAATTTATATTGGTTTGCAATAGATTTGGGTTCATTTCAATTTCTCTTAAATCTGAATTCATTTTGTTTGTTGCCATAGATTTTAAAACTACTGTACTGCTTGGTAAAATTTTCAAAAGAAATGCTAGGATTAAGCAAAATGATCAACCCTAACCAAAAGAGTCCTAGATAAATAGCCTGGGAGAGAATTAAGGTGTCTTCAGCATAGAATTCAGGACATTGAGATGGGACAAGTGTCTCAGCTTTGGATACAGTAGGGAAAACTCCAAGATTTGCGGGCATTGGATTAACATTGGGAGATGCCAACAACAAAGTGCCAACAGCGGATCCCCATCTTCCAGTAATAATTTGACTAAGAATCAAATTATAAGGGATGTAGCGCAGTAGGCCTACTACAGGATGCATGATAAAATATAGATTAGACCAGGATAATATTTATTTTATTGTTGTATAAATTTTTAAGGAGGACTAAACTCTTAAGAGTTAAACAGTAAAAGTTTCCCATATATATCAAAGTTTGACTAAGCAATACCACCTGGATCCTTAGCTCCTATTCCTTCTACATTGTCAAGTGAGCACCTGGTCCAGTTTGCAAATAACCCTTATGTGACCTTCTTCTGGTGACTTCTCTGATAAATAAGGTTGTATTGAGTGACTCTCAGATTAAGTTGATTTACAGCGTCATCTTGCAAGGGGTAATCAAATCCATAGGGCAAACTGGAGCTTATGTAACCCATTTTCAATCAACTGTTTGATTTAAATCCGTCAAATCAGTTAATTTAGTTAAGAGCTTTCCAGTTTTTTGAGCTTTTTAATTAGGCAAATAATTCCTGGCATTATGGAATCTACTGTGACAAAAGATCTAATAGAGACTTCTCCTCAAAAGCATATTCCAGCCAGCAATCTCTGGTTACCTTTAGCTACTCTCTAAAAGAGCTAAATGATATGGGGTTCAATATGACTAAAAGTGAGTTTGAATACTCAAGAAAAATAAATATAAATAAAAATGCAACTGTCAGGATTTTAGGATATTGAGTAATTAACAGATGCAACCAATTAACGCAGGCCAGCTGTCAATTGCTCATGGGAATATTTTCAACAGAATGACACGGGCTGCAGGCTTCAGGATCAATGAATCAACAACCAAATGATATCCTGGCATCAACAAATTCATGTATTGCAATTAATGAATGGAACATACAATTACTGCTCATTAATTAGTTCCCTTCATCAAGCATCTCAATATACACTTCAGAATAATTACTATTCTAAACTTTAATTGTATCCTAGAACAAGAGGGCTGTCATAAGAACTGTCATCTGCATTATTTCTAGCAGAGTCCAACATGGACTGGGCCACCGGTCCAAACACTCTAAGACAAAAGGCCCTGAGACTATTGTATTAGGGCAACTCTGATTAGTGTAGCAATCATCTTGTGAACTAGTAGCCATCACTTGCTAGCTAGCACTGGATAGTGGCCCAGGCAGGCAGCTTAAAAGAGATTTAGCTGTGTGATGTGTCTAGAACAAACACAGTAAACCAAGGAAGTTGTCAAGCGAGCTTCCACAAAATCCACCCAGAAAAGGCTTGGCCTCCTGCCATGTTGACTTAATGCTACTTCAGTCTCTTCCTAGTGTTATGAGCTAACTCAGATAAAACGCAGGCAGGCAGGCCACTTTAAAGCCAGCCCATTAGAATAAAAGACTGATGATTCCCTAATGACTTGATGATTGATCCAAGTTCTATTTCCTTAATGTGATCCTCTCTTATGCTTTATTAGTAGAGCAAAAGATGATACTTTTGTCATACAGTATAACTATATATATTAAAATATAGAGATAACAAACTATGAACTGTGTCCAGAAGTAAGAAGAACAGTCTCAAACCCTTTGGGCTTTGGGCCCAGTCAGACCTACTACTTCTGCAGACAACAAAGTATTCTGGGCCGCAGGTTAAGCCAAAGTCACAGGTTCTCTGTGTTTTCCTAATGTTAGAAGACTTGGGATATCATCTGCCAAATGATAAAATACCATGGTCCACAGATACCCTGACAGCAACCTTAAATAAAAAAATCCCAAAAAATACTAACTATTTATTAAAAAATTAAAATAATAATTAAGTTACTGGAAAACTCTTTTGTAACAATCCAGTTTACAAAAAAAGTGCCTGAAAAATTTATAAAGATATTATAAAAATGAGTGATTACTCAACTGAAATTAAATACTCTCTACTAAAAACAAAAAAAAATATATGAAAATAAAAAAGGAAGTTTCAATTTATACTTACTATGACTTAATCCCTAAAAATATAATATAAAATGAACCAATATTGCAATATTTGTAATTTAAAAAATTCACTAGAAAAAAAGAAGGAATAATGTGAAAGTAAAAATTTACTATTACCAGAATCTATAACAAAGACTTAAAGACTATTAATCAGCACCAAGACTTTTATGTTCATCAAAATAGAGAATATAAAAAAGAAGTTAACAAATTATATGATGAGTCTTGTTTTTTAGTTATAGATTATAAAAAAACTTACAGGTTGGAAGTGGTCCAATTGAGACCAATAATTGTTTTTATTCAAAAAACCTATCTCTTTATTAGGGATTGCATTGGTTTTTAAAGAAAACAAAAAAGTTAAATATTAATATCATGTTTTTTTATCTAAAATATTGTCACATTATTCTTTATTTTCAGGTGAGTGTTTTATAAAACTTCTTAACTTAGATAGATTTAAAAAAATAAAATTATGGACTGATAATGGAAATCATTTTAGATCATATAAATTTTTATATTACTTATTTAAAGAGGGCCTAAATATATTAAGGATTCTATAAAATATAATTGTTTTGTTAAATATCATAGAAAAAGCATTTTTGATAAATTACTTTGGTGTAATATTGAAAAAATTAAAAGAGAAAGAAAATCAGCCTTATATTAGGAATATAATGTTGCAGCATCTTTGATTACTCCCTCTTGGGGAATTAATGCCCCAAGTGACTCACCAAATATTTCACCAACTAATCATTAAGTTGGTGGCACTACTATCATTTGACCATCTATTACAGGGATCAAACATTCCAAATTCTAAGCAGAACACAACTTGAACAAGCCTCATGACTTAAGAGGAACATTACTCAGATAAGCCCCATGACCATCATGATATACATGGACAGTATGTGGCTTCCCAAGATACTATATAATTCTACATATTCATATCAAATAAAGTATCATTCTCTTCCTAATTTCCCCTTTATCTTGTTTATCATACTTCCCAGAAGTATATACACAACAATAAATAATCTTAAAAAATATTTTTAAGAAAGAAGAAAAAAGATTTTTTTTATAATTCAGTGCTATCAGGCTCAAATATTTATCAAAAGTTATTTTTTATATATACAAAAGAAAAATTAAGCCTATAAAAAGAGAGCTCAAAGTTAAAAATCTGTGTATTGATATTTCACATTTGATAAAGATGGGAAGTTATATAGCTCACCTTTAACATTTGAAAGTTTCTCAGAATATTCTGAGATGAATTATCATTTGAAATCATGTGATGATACCAGAGAAAAAAAAATATCAGAATATGTTGTTGTAACTGTGCTGTTTTAGCAGAGTTACAAGGGGAAAAATATTTAGAAACTAGATAATAATCTTTATTGAGAGATAATGATTATATAGCTATTGTGAATCAAGGATAAGAGAAACATGATAGTGTTGATCACATGGCTGGATGATGAAGGGGGTGGCTTGATCCTGGTAATGAGGCAAGCGCCAAAACAAGGTATCCACCAAAAGGGATCATCTTTTGTTTATGTTGTTGGATTTGGAAATTTGAGTTGACTTCCTAGTTTGGCTTCAAGTGACTGGATAATCAGATTTCAGGTCACAAACCTGTTTACTCAGAACCTTTCTGGAGGGTTTAGCCTGCTTTTTTGACAATATTAGTGGTGTATTAGGGCAAGTTCATGAAGTAGGGTGGCTTACTAGGGGGTATAATTTAAATAGAGTTATCAGTCTTTCAAAAACAACAACCCTTTTTTCTGAAACAAGCTAAAAATAGTTATTATGGGCCAATGATAGGGTAATAGCATTTATAGCTTTGGGGCTGCTATTACACTCCCATGCAACTCATCATAAATATTTTTGGTTTTTAGTTTGTATTAGCACTTAAGATATTTTCAGCAATACTATAAGTTGCAATTTTAAATTATAAAATTAATGAATTGTTTCTAAAAAAATCATCTAAGCCCAAGATCAATTAGAGATTTGGGTTTGATTGTATTTTAAGCTTTCTGAATAATTTAATATAAATAATGTGATTGATTTATAAAATAATCAATCTGGTGTCTAGGCATAACAAGAAAAATAATGACCCATATGTACACCAAAGGTCAACTAAAACATTTTTTTGTGAATCCATGTATTTTGGCTCATGTTCTGACTTTCTTGTTTGGAGTGTGAGAACTTCATTGTTGTGTTGAGCCTTTTTTTCTATTAACTCCAAAGATCCCTGTTAGCAGAATGTATATTTTACATTGATAGATGGAATTTGTTTAAACCTGAGTCCATTTTGTTATAATCTGAAGTATTTTTTCTTGGCACCATAGCTTTGAAAAATACTGTACTGTATTACTACTTGTGGTGCTCCTGAGAGGACACCAAGGTGTATCATGGGTCAAAGCCAGGGACCAACTGGGTTAGGGCGACATCATCAGATATGCTGTTTCTATGAAAAGGACAAATATAAATTATCTTAACACCCCAAAAGGGACTCACTATGCCCCCCAATTATTATTGCAATTGATAATTAAGGGGAAACATATTTCACAGCAATGTATGGCCTACCAAAGTAGCTTCTTCATCTAGGGGCTTTTTGCATGAAAATATCCAGTACAACAATATCCTGGATCTCAAGGTTATTTGCACTGAATTACATATTTCTCAACAAGGAGTTTTCTATGAGCAAACATACCAAAGTTTAGCCTCTTCTGATATTCTTGGCCAGATATAAGGTCACTATCACTGGGAAAGTTCTCTTTTATAAAAAGAATTAATAAGAGTCAAGATAATCTTTATCAAAACAGAATGAAGATCCCCATATAGACCTTCTGATGTGCCACTATTCTGGAGCTTTTTTGACCAGCTACCCCTTCATATAGCACTTCTTAACGCTCTAGAAGATCTCTGGCTACTTCAAACCAATCAGACGTGTAACCATCAAGATGCAGATCCAGCGCCCAACAAAGCTCCTGCTTGCAACCAAAAGATTTCCTAAAGACCCTATCAACCTTTCAGCTAGCCTCCTTCTTATAGCGTCCTTTTCCCAACGTTTCTGCCTTCAGAATTGCTTTCTTTAAAAGCTTAAACTATTGATGCTCACCTTTCCCTATAATAAAATAAGCTTAAACACTTACTTTCTCAAAAGTTTAACGTATTAATTCACTGTTTTCTTACTTCCTGATGAATATGATTGATTGGAAGCCAAAAGCTTAAAGTATACACATGTCACAAATCAACCAATGATTTCAGAGTGCAAAACTAGACTATTTCTGAAGTTTCACCACAATACAAATATTAAATTAATTTCTAATGCTCAAAACACTTGAAGTGTTAATGCTTTGCATCCCAAAGTGTTAACCGCTTTCCTGTCTTAGCACAAAGTTACTATGTGCTCAGGATTAACCAATTGATGTAGAAAAATTACATATAAGTTGTTTTCCTTAACCATCTTCAAAAGTCTTCCCAGATAGATACTCTTGTAGTAAAATCAAGGGAACGTCTCACCAAAACATTTTCTGTAACCCACTCTTGTTAGCAAAATATTTCAGAGAGATGTTTCATCTTGTCTTCAACACTCCCCCAAACTGCTATAGACCATAGAAAATCATCAAGGAGACCTTTTCTCACAGTTTCTTCAATATTTCTCTCTTGTTCTACTGTAGCAGAATTGAGGCAAAACATTTCGGTGAAACGTTCACTGTTTGCTTCCTTAGCAAATTTCTTGGGGGAAATGCTTCAGCGCATTTTTCAACATTTCCCTGTTTCTATCATATAATGATAGCCTAGGACCTAACATAATTATTGAGTATATTCCTTGCCTCATCAGTATCCTCCACCTAGGCCTTCTAGAGGCAGGCATCCCTTGATACCAAACTCCTCTTTGTTCACTCAAGTGGTTAGCCTGGGCTTTTAGTTGCCAAGTAACCAACTTCACTTCCTAAACACCCCCCAAATTACTCAGTCCAGCAGCTGCTTCTCTAGACATTCACTCCCAATGACAGTTCTAGGCCCCTTTTGCTTGCACAGTAGCTGTAAGTGCTCCCTTAAAGCTACCTATAAGAAATAGAAAGAGAATCTTTACCCCTATCCTAGGTAAAGTCACATAACTATACTCTCACCCCAGTTGGTATCAGGATTTCAGTGCTACCTCAGCACATCTATCCTAGGGGAGATAGCCAGCTATTATATCACCCCAGCTAGTCTAAGGACACCTATATCCCTTGGTATAGCCATCCCAGGGTACACATTTACTCTTCCAAAGTACCAATAGGTGGCCATCCTACTAACACTCTATGGCATAAAGAGCAAACACCAACCCCTTGGTTGAGCAAACACCAGCCACTGTAGCTGGGCAACAAACAAAGCAACAACCATTTACCTTCCTTAGGCAACCAACCTTTACTTGGACAACCTCAGCCCATGCCTGCAAAACAACCCCAAATGTGATCGCCACACTGCTTTTGCACTTTGGATTTTTAGCTAACTTTGGAATCAAACGATATAATTTATTCAATGCCATACTGACTTGATTTCAAGTTTTTATAAAATTAAAGCTTTAAAAAAACACAACTTGATATTATCATCTGACATTCAGACCCTGGGGCCCGAACTCCAAACTGGAAGGGAGCACTCCTATTGGTGTAGCGCCTATTTAAATTTGATTCACATTTTGTGGTGATTGCGGAGGGCTAAATGCATCAGCACCGCTAAGGAGAAAATTCTTTTAGAGAATGAAAAGCTGACTAACATTGAGGAGCACCTGTTTAAAGTGTGCAAAATCAGCTTGAAGACACTATATTATATCTGATTGTGCTATGTGGTATACCTGCAAAGAAGGCTATTCTGATATTGATAATTTAAATGACAAATGTAGTGTGGGTGATACTTGACTATATTGAGTTCCAGGCAAGGAAAATTATTACACTTGATAGCAAATCCCTCTCGACATAAAATGAAGGCTGCTAAAATAAATGTTACAGTTGAAATCCTTCAGGCATACCAAGCGCACTTTGATCTATGTCTGAAAAGACTTCTCTTTGATAGTCTATGGAAAGACGTAGCACAGTGCCAAAGGTTGTTCCATTTTGGGTACACAGCGACATGTCTAACATGGGGTTGCTCGACCTTAGTAGATTGGGTGTCCAGACTAAAGACAAATTGACGCTATTCATTTTGTTTTCATTGTGATGCTGATTGACAATGGATAACGCCTTACAGAGGTAGCAGAAGAAATGTTGGTTGGGTACAGGCAGTAAAGGAAGTACATGCTCCTTGATATAGCGAACTTTGGCTTCATCAGATTCAGCAAGGCTCATCTTAGAGAGTAAGCCATATGAGCTTTCAGGAAAGATAGGCTCCCTAAGATCTCGAGTAAAGACTTTCAAAAGAGTAGCAGCGACATGAACTTCATATTGAGTGATATCCACTTCCTGGCCTACTTGATATTAGACAATTTCAACAAAATATTAAGCAAACATACCTTCTTCAATGAAGCATTTAACTTTATTGAGTGTAGCAGAAGCAGGAGAACGCCTAAACAGACCCTCTATACGTAACCCTTTAAAAGTCAGCCAGGCCTATTGAGATCTTACCTTTATTAAGAGTATGCTCCATACATTGTTTTATGAAAACAGGTATGCCATTTTCACCGTGTTCTCCCATTAAATTTCCAAGACTATTCCCAAAAAGCATCCCATTTTGTTTTTTAAAAGATGCGTTGATATTTGAAGTAGTCAAGGAATCTTCAAATTGCATATTGAACCTAGATCATTGTTAAAGAGTTCAGCATTCAAGCTACCTGAAGACGGCTTCAGGGATATCTACGTGGGCCAATGATACATGGGTTTGTAATTCAGATAACGAATTGACCCACACTAGTTTGCGCTCAAATTTGTCACTGGAAATCAGACCAGAAGGACTAAACTTACCTTAAAAAGTAACTCATGAATTCATATATTAATCTCACCCAATAGTTAGGATGAATCACGTATAGGAATTGAATGTTTTTCCGATGACTTAAGTTTAGAAAAAACCCGATTGCATTTATACCTGTGAGCAAGTTTTTGGTAAGCATCGTAAATCAGGCTCCACCCCATGGAGTAGTGGGAGCCACCAGCAAAGAGAAGGCAGGTGTATTTGTTTTCAGAAAAATCTCATTAGTTTATCCATAATAGAACTGACGATAGTCAGTCTCAGCAAAAATCCTTGTTTACTTAAGAATGACTTTATAATCATGAACCGAAGGGTCAGGGAGATAGCAAAGGCAGATAAGTATCATCGGATTGCCGAGATGATCAACACCTAATTAATTGAGTGTATGTACAACTTGTAGAAATACCTGACTCATAAATGAGTTTATCAAGATCAAAATCATCATCGTTGAACTGCGACATCTATTTCTGTTCTTGGAAGTTTTGTATTACTATTTATTCTAAAAAAATAAGTTAAGTATTTACTAAAAAAGAGTTACAAGACAATTATGCCAACCCCAAAAAAATAGTTTGGTTTAAGGAGTAAAAGGCTATCAAAAGGATGTACAATCAGAAAAGTTAGACGCTTTGTTTTTAGTGGTGCGTAAATATTCTCATAAAATTATTCTTCCAAAGGAGAAGTTTGCCTTTCGTTATGCTATAGCTGTTTGGTTATCCTAGGTAATTTTTAAAAAAAAACTAGCGTCAAACTAACCTTTTGAAATTAAGTCATTGTTAATGAAAATAAGATTCTCATAGATACAATAAAAATTAATTTCCTAAAAAAGATGAATTAAAATATTTAGGTATCTACACTTGGCCAAAGCATAAAATTTGATAAAGTTATGTCTGGCTGTAAAGTAATTGGTTTAGATGTAAGCTAATTGAAGTTTTCACTGGAAAAGTCTTCATATAAGGATGGCATATTTTATATAGAGAACAGATGAACAATAAAGAAGCGAGTTTGGCTATAATTAAGCATAGCATTAAAAAGACAGTATGGTACCTTTAGGAAAAAGTTGTTTTGTTTGTATGAACTAAACATACCTGTGGCGGAAAACTATAAAATGAGATAGATAGCCTAATTATGCAATTAAAAGTCCAAACCATGACGTTAGTTAGACCCTTCATGCTTTATACCACTTATTGCTCCCAATGCAAAAGTAAACTGGAACAAACGGAAACCAGAAGTGGAAATTCGTGACCGCTGAACCAATATCTAAACTCGCTTCAAATCAAAGGCTTATGTTATTGCAAGGTGTTTTGTCTAGCTTGAGCTCCATGATTAGGGCTGCTTCGGCCCGGCCCTGGCTAGCTCTCGGCTCTGGGCTCTAGAGCCAAAATAGAGCTACAATATTTAAATATTTTTAAATAAATCTTTGAGACGAGTGACCCAGATCTAGAAACTTACCGCGGCTGCTTGGACGAAGCAGCCCTACTTGCAACCAATGCAAATAGGTTTATCTGTATAGCTTATCCAACTCCAGAATGTGTGAATTTAAAAAGAAAGGGGAGAAGCATATTGTTTAAAAATAAGATTGAAAATTTGGGCTAATTTGCTATACTCTTATATGATTGGATGTTTAAACTTACGTCAAGGATTGACATGCTGGATTAAGTGAGCTTGAATAGATTCGATTCAAATTAGGTTATAAATATTAGCTTAACTGAGAGATGGTTGACAAGAACATTTCAAGTATATGTATTTTGAACTGTAATAAGAGAATATTCCCACCCTGATGCATCACCTGATTCAAGTGGTTGTAGATTGTTTGATAGTTAACCTTGCTTACCATTGCATCATCCTAATTAAGATGTGAGTAGAGAAACAAGCTTTAAGAATACTAAGGCCCAATAAACCTATTTTCATAAAATTTAGAGCATTTAGATAAATTATTCTGATGATTCCAATAAAAATGTGTTGCAACAGAACCAATGAGGATTCAGTATTTGAATCGGGGAAGACAACAGTCCAATAGAAAGGACAGGAATAATAAGAATAAGGTATTGTTTTATTACTGTAAATTCAGAACCTAAACATAAAAATGTGGGATTGTCAAATCCTTGGTCCAAATTTCAAATCACTTTTGCAGGCAACTCAGCTGAGTGAAAATTAAAATATTAAATAAAATTAACCATTTAATTCAACTTTTTTGGTTTATTTAAATTGGCAAATTTCGAATCCCTCGAGTAGATAACTCAACTAACAAAAGACAAAACTCAGCAAACAAATGTGGGATACATGAATCAGAAATGCGGGATTCTAATGTACAATTTGAGATTTCCTGTATGTCAAACAAATCATAGACATCATGTAAAAATTAATGAATCTGAAAATGCGGGATTGTCAAATCCAAGAACCAAGTTTCAAATCATAATTGCGAGGAATTTGAAATAAATATAATTTATGGGTGTCTCAAAAAAGATGTTAAAGAATCTAGAGTGGATTTGTGCTGATTCTTTTAGGAAGCACAGGCATTCTCAAAAATCACCCTATTCCAGTTTAGGATGGCCAAAATTTAGATCATAATGATCACCAACTTATCATATATAATAATAAAATTGACTAAAATATACATTTTTCTTCTTGAGTTTAAAATTATAATAGAATTTTTATTATGTCTTCTTCCAACACCAACCAAATAAATGAGCTATTCCCTGGCCTTGACAAAATCATGCAGGGCTACACTGGGTCTCTAAACGGTAAAGCCTCTGTCTATGGCCACTCCCAACCCACAGCCCCCTGCAAGCACCACCCAAGAGTGTGTTCTTTCTCCTGTGTCCTCAGGCATGGCCCTGTTTGCCTATCACACACAGGCAGCCACTAACCAAATCATACAGAAATAATGGCATCCAGAGTTGGCCATTTGAGCCATGGGGTCACCCAGAGAGCCCCAAATCCCAAAATAGCCAATAAGATGGCACTGTCTGGTTCCCAAGATAGACATATCCCACCCCCAGCCAATCAGCCTGTAAGACGCAGAACAAAGCTAATTACCCAGGAGATTGTTCTCAAAATGGTCAAAAAATGAGAGATGCTTATGTTCCTTGGGGACATTGCAGTTGTGATGGGTTTTGCAAAGTCTACTGTGGCTGCAACCCTGCGAGCCCACACCAACTGTGGCCCCCTACTAAGAAGACCCCAACTGGTGCCTGTTCATTAACCAAAAGTGAAAAAGACCATCCCCTTATGATGGCCATTATGGAACGTGACCTGTGGATGCCCCTGGTCCAGGTACGTCTCCAGCTGGGACTCCACAGCATCTTCACCAACAAAAGAACGGTGAACTTGTGGATACACAGAGTTGTGGTTGCTACTAGAATCCTATCCAATCAGGTTCTCAGTGGCCCCATTTTGGTGGACACTGACCCATATGATTGTACTGTTGTCAATTGTATCAAAGGAAGGGCAATGAAGGCCCATAATAATATAATCTTCTTGTCATACACCAAGATTTTGGCAAGTATTCAAGACTTTTGGGAAAAGAGCATCCAGTCTGATGTATATAAGTGCAGGCCAATCCTGTATCAATTTTTTGGGGTTTTGCTGGAAGTTTTCCCATTGGGTGTCAATAATTACTCCGCGTTGTCAAACACAGCAGATGGGTATGCCTACCAGACGGAGCTCAAGGTCATGCTGGAGGAGTGGGCCACACAAAACGCCATGCACACAGTTGTACTGAGTGCGGAGATGGAGAAGCAGGAATGGGCAAACCAAGAAATCAGGGCTGCAGGGCATACCTGTTGGTCCTACTCCATCAACCACGCCAACATGCATCTTGCAGATGTATGTCTCTACAATTTTGGTTCCGCCCTCAGGCACTTAAAGCCTGCCACCTACAACAAACTGTGCACCCAAATTGATAAGGGTTATGAGCTTTTCTCTTCTGTGTCCATCCAGGACTTATTTTGTAAAGTTACGCCTCCCCCTTAGGCCTCCAATTCAATTCCTGCCAAATGCTTGGGAATTTCTACCAAATTATGTTTGAATATTTATCTGAAAGGTTACTGAAAAAGCCCAAGAAAGGCCATTGATTTAATATGTTAGAATTTTTCTGAAGATGCCCCTGCCTAACCCACCCAAGAGACACCTCTGGTTAAATATCATGTGCAAGAGAGGCCGGGAGCAGTGGTAATTGCATCCAAAGCATATTCCTGATGTTAGTTGGTTCAGTTTTCCTTTTAACTTTGTCCTTCAAAATTTGTCAAGATCTTCCTGCCTTAAGAAATGCATTTGTATCCGCTCACATCATTGGTCAATTGGTTTGTGATATTCAATCTACCACCCTAATCCTATCACATCCCTTAAATTAATGCAAGTGTTGTAAAAGACCTTGCTTCATCATTCTCTAATCTAATAAAGTTCAAAATTTGTTAGTAATTTTGGTCATTTGGTTTTATCTTTTGCTTCACCGTGTTCAGTTGACTCCTTGCCCCCCCTTTGACCACCCAGGAATTGTTGGCAACAACCTTTTGGTTGTTGCTGAAACCACAATTTTATTGCAGTCGAGGACTTGGTTTTATTTCCTCTTAACCTGCTCCCTAATTCTCACATATTTGATCTCATCATCTTCTATGCAAGTGATAGTGATAAGTCAAGAAAGGACCCCCGCCTCCCCCCATGCCAGTCCATCTGTTTTGTCAAGCCTGTATACGTGACAGAAGAAGAATTCAAGCAATTGAAGCAAACTGCTCTTGCCTCGCCTTCCCAGTCAGAAAACCCTGCCTTCCCAACCCCCCATCAAGCCACCTGCCTTCCAACCCTGAGTCCCAAGCCACTACCAATCCCCCTCACTGTCTCTGATGCCGTCCCTTTCACAGGCGCAGATTAAGGCGATGTTCATTCTGCCCATTCCCTCCCCTCCCTGTCCTTTGATTAGTAAATAAATCCTTTCTTTGTGACAACTTATTAAAATTAATATCTCTCTTCCAATTCATAATTAATAATATTTTCTTTTTGCATTATCAACATTTCCCATAATTAATACAATGTTGTACATTTTACAAATAACTAAAAATTATTATCATACATATTTTCATCATTATTAATAAATTAAAGACCATAAATGTAAATATTGCATTGAGTTATGCACATAATTTCTAAATATCAAGAGTTGACGTCTAATTGCTATATTCTAATACAATTTTTACATTTATTGTCTTTAATTTATTAATAATGATGAAAAATATTCACATGTTGAAGGTAGTACTATAAAAACCAGTCTTTTGATGTAATTCAAACAAAATATCAAATATCTATAACTTGATAAACAAATTAGAAGCACACCTGCAAAAGGTTGTTGAAATAGAAAAAAATATCAGGGAAATAGTAATAGGAAAGCTGGGTAACAAGGGACAGCCACTAATCCAGTCAAGAGAAGATGCTCTGAATAAGCTAGGAAATATTATAGATGAAAAGAATAAAGAAGCATTACTAAATCTACAGGGAACACTCCTATCAAGTCTGAAGTTTAATGATACGGCCTACAATTTGTGGCAGTTCTGGCAGTGGGCCAAAGAAAACAATAAGAAGATCAAACTGATTGAAGGAACTGAAATCCCACAGGAAATAAATACCAACAAAGAGGGAAATAATCAAATGGAAACATATGAAAACAAAACACAGTCAAGAATCCAGAGCGCCTCAAAAAACAAAAAAATTCAACTAATGAAAATCAAGAGGAAACACAAGTAACACAGAAAATAAGGAAAATCAAACCCAGAAAAACAAATGAAGAGCAGCCAACGCTCATGAAGTTTGCCAAAGGGATGCCTGTGGCTGAGGGGGCCACAGGGGAAACAATCAGCAAGTCTTTTTATGTTTTATTTGTATTTACTTTAGTTATAACTAGGGATGAGGATGAGGTCGCGGAAGTGGCAGCTTTTACGCCAAGTTGGTTCTACGGGGGTTACCAATCACTGGTAGACCCTGTAAAATAAATAAATAAATAAAATAGTACAAGATAACATCAATCAATATGCAACAAAAGACGCAATGAATAGGGAATTCAAAGCGCCAGAAGGAAGCTCAACCTGGGCCAAAGAAGCCTATGAAGTAGGTGCAAGTATCAACTTCAAAAGAATGATGGATATCCAAATAAATGTCAACATGAATTTTGAAGAATATATATTTGAATGCCTTGAACATTTTCATTTTCAACTATAAACACATATGAAATAAACCTGAAAGAAAGACAATTTCATGCTCCACAAGAAAACATCAAAGCCACAATATTCAATATTTTAATAAAATCAATATCAAATCAAACAGGCAATGCATTTTTAGTCAATAAGATGAAACCTTTATTCATATTGTTTGTAGTGGCGTGGGTTGCAGATGCCTCCAAAATGCCTGACTCTCCTTTACTCAATTTTTAAAACACAGCCTATACAAATTGATTAGTTATAATCTACAAGAAATTCTGCTTATTTGCAGATATCTATACCTCATAGTGACTGCATCTCGCTGTTTACCTTGGGGTAGTACTACACTGCATTATGAAGGCCAACATGAAGAAGCTGGAGGACGTCCCCCTTCAAATGGATGTCTGTCAGCTGGCATTGGATAAAATGAAGACACCACAGGGCTACCAAACCGTAGAGCATGTCCTATATGAATTTTTTACGTTAGCTTTGTTGTACAGGTACACAATACCTCAAGAGAACCAACTCCTTGTTAATTTGCTTTTGATATTGCCTTTTATAACACGCTCGGCCACCACTGGGGTGTTGAGCGCCACCCCTCTAGCAATTGGCGCCAGAGTCGTCCACCACATGCAGAAGAGTATGTGGTCCTAATTGGATGCATTAGCAGAAAATATAACTTTGGGGAATAATACCCCAGAATAATCACATCCTCCTAACAAATCATCTTCCCTTGCAACTTAAATTTTATTTTTAAATTTTTTTATTTTTTTTATTAAAATTTTAATATTGAAATATGTAATATTGTTGAGGGTCTGGATGTACAAGTATTCTGGCTATTGCCATCACACCTAACATCCAGTCATTGCCTGATTTGGTGCCTTTTCAATATACCATTTGACATACCAGAAATGGCAACAAACCAATATCACATGACTGTCCAGGTGTCCAACAACTTGAACCCATCCAGCACATGACTAGCCCCTGGGTTTGATCCAACTAATATCCCCGCCACAGGTAAAGCTATATAAGCCTAAAGTATTATCCAATAAAATATACTTCTTCTCTTCCTACTTTTATATTCAAAGCTTCCCCAAAAGGCGCTCCTTATCACTGGTAGCACTACAGTTTTTGACCACGCTGATGAAAGAGAAAATGACTGACCAAAACCCGCCCACCTTTGCTCACATACTCAACCAGGCCACATCCCAAGATACCTGGAAAACATACTTCTGCGCCCACAACATTGATGAAGATATACCTAGTGGATGCACCGTATTTGAAGGTTGGTCATGCCCAAAGCATACGCCAAGATAATTCAATACAGTTGCTCTCTTCAACCACAAACAAACACACAACCACCTACCACAGGCAAAGTTACCAACACCAAATACATTGTTATTGACAAGTTCTTTGGTAAAAACAAAGAAAATGTCATCAACTGGCTAGGCCACACAGCCGCCAAACTCTGCACCAGCCGCATCCCTCATGAGAAATAGGTCCAGGACGCCAGCAAGCGCCTGTACAAGGCCACAGCTAACTGGTTTGCCACCTGGGTTGGCTCACAAACTGACAACCAGCTTGAAAACTGGGAAGAGTTCAAAGCAGACATCACACACAATTTCCGCGTCACTGAATCCCTCCAAGACATTGCAATATAGCTCAGTGATCTCCCTCAGAAGACCATTATTGCAGCTTACGCCAACAAATTCAAGGAAATACATTGCAAAATCCAAAACCCAGCACAAGCTGACAACGTACACACCAGAGCATCATTAATCAACAGAATGAAACCCTCTGTTGCTGTCCTCATCTGCCCAGAAGCAAATAACTCCATGCCCGCGCTCATTGCTTAAGCCAAGCACACTGAAAAACGCGCCAACATGGAATATGCTGCACGCAACAGCAACCGCTCCTCGAATGGCAATGGTAGAGAAAACGCCAATGGCAATAAACTCCAAAATACCAACCATAACAACGGCAACTCCAATTGTAACAATGGCAATCACAGCCAAAGCGCAAACCGCTCCCATCCCAAGAAAGAGGACACCGCCAAAGTTAACAACGCTGAAGTAGCAACCCACTATGAATCTGACCCCACATTCTCTGACCTCAAAGGTCTCAAAACAGAGGAACAGGAAAAAGAGGAGGGGGAACAGGCTTAAGTGCCCCTGTCTCCCCCCAACTTGACAAGAAGAAGTACCAAGGCACAAACTTTGCTGCTTGCATCCCACTTGTCCCGCAATCCTCCATTTTTATGAACATAAAAATTAAAGATCACTCACAACTTCTTGTCTATCCATTCACTTACAAATCACATACACATATAATTTTATTTAACTCTTGTGCACAACACACTATGGTTAGCAAACCTTTTGTAACCAAGTACAAAATACCAGTTGTCAAATCCAACTTCAAATATACCAGAATGGCAGACAAGTCAAAAGTCCTATTCAAAGGCAAAACAACTCCCTTCAGAATTGACCTCCAAGGCATATAAACGTCCATCAAAGGACTTGTCATGAGCAACATAAACTACAACATTGTAGCAGGCATGGACTGGTTCACCCAAGTGAACCCCAGCGTATGTTGTAAAACAAAAACCATGACAATAAAACACAATGGAGTCAATTTCAACATTCTCAAAGAACCCAACAACCTCATCCTAAGAGACACAGTATTTGTCCAAGTCATAAATCAAGATGACTCTGAAAATCTAACCAAAGACAGTACCCTCCACATAATGAGGTACTCTGAATTTAATAATATACAAACACAAAATATCCAATGCCCAGAACTTGCGGCACTCCTAAATGAATACGCTCATGTATTCAAGGAAGAACTCACAGAGTTACCCCCCAAACGAGAGGTCAAACATGGCATTGACTTATGCAAAGCCATGCTCAAACCTGCACCCCTCTACAGACTCTCCCCCATGGAGACCCAAACACTTAAAGCCCACATTGAGGACAATCTAGCCAAAGGATTCATTTGTCTGTCTGAATCCCTGTGGGGGGCAGCAGTGTTCTTTGTAAAGAAGAAATAAGGATCCCTTTGCTTAGTTACTGACTACATAGCACTATCCACAAGTACATTAAATAATAAATACCCTCTTCCGCTTATAGAAGACCTATTTGCAAGGCTCTCCAGAGCAAAAATTTTCTCAAAAATTGACCTCACGTCTGGTTATAACCAAGTTGAAGTCAAAGAGAAGGACATACCAAAGACCGCGTTCTGCACGTAATTTGGGTCGTTTGAATGTAAAGTAATGAACTTCAGGATGATCAACGCTCCCGCAACGTTTGTCACCATGATGAACCAAGCACTAAACGGTCTCTCAAATACATTATGCTACCTCAACAACATCATCATATTTTCAAAAACAAAAGAGGAACACCTCACGCATGTCTGCAAGACACTCAATCAACTCGCAAAGCACAAACTATACACTAAGCCTAGTAAAAACCAATTATTGGAAAAGGAACTCCTGTTCTTGGGCCACATTGTCTCTGACAATGGCATCAAAGCAAACCCAGATAAAATAAAAGCCATAAATAACATGCAACGCCCCACCTTCGTGAAACAAGTTAGATGCTTTCTCGGTATGGTAGCTTACCTAAGGAAATACATCAAAGACTGCAAAAAGCTCACTGCACCAATCAATGACCTAACCAAAGGTAATGACAAATAGAAATTCATCTGGACTCCAGAATGTGACAAGAATTTCCAACTATTAAAGCAAGCTTTGATTAAAGCACCAATCTTGCAATACCCTAATAACAACAGGTGCTACAAGCTTGAGTCAGATGCTAGTGACACTGCCATTGGCGCAGTCCTATGCATCTGCCAGCCAGGGCAGCAAGATTTCCTGCCAGTATGTTACAGAAGCAGAAAACTAACAAAAACTGAGCAAAGGTACCCAATACACAATAAAGAATTGCTAGCAATATATCACGCATGCAAGAAATGGAGATGTTATCTCAAAGGACACTTAAACATCTGAGTGCTAACTGACCACAAATCCTTAATCTATTTTAAAATGCAGAACACACTCGTGCGGCGCCAAGCCAAATGGATGTCCTTGGTGGAACAGCTTAACCTGGACATCCAATACAAAAAGGGGGCAGAGCTGGTCACAGCCAATGCTCTCTCTAGGCTATGCCAGCCAAGAGAGGATTGCCCTGACCACCTGGACCCTGACTGGCCCAACCTATACAACACTGAGTACAAGACAAAAGGAAAGGATTCCTCCACACATCAACTAACCCATGATACACTAGTAAGGAATAAAAAACATTTCCAAGTATCAAATGGCACGGTATACCAAATCATCAAGGATAAACACATTTCATACATCCCACTTGCACAAAGAGTTGACACTATACTAAGACACCATTGTCTGCTAGGACACACAAAGGCTAACAACCTATATCTCACATTAAAAGAGATAGTATGGTGGCCCAACCTGAAGCAAGACATAATTGATGTTCTAAAAAAGTGCACAGTATGTGAAAAATACACCAGCATCAAGGCGCCACAGCCAACAGTTAACCCAGTACCTGACCCCAAACCATTCAAGCTTTGGGGACTGGAAGTAGTGGGCCCTTCCCAGAAACAAAGACAAACCAATGTTTTTTTTATTGTAGCTAACAAATTTGTCACACACTGGCCCATCTGCTGGGCAACAAAGGACCATAAAACAGAAACCATCAATTGTTTCATTAAAAAAGCAATCATAGCCAACTACGGCACTCCAGACTACATCATAACTGATGGAGCAACCAAGTTATCAGGTCACATAGTAAATGACAACTTAAAATCCAAAAACATTAAACACTCCACAACCTCTCCATACAGGCCACAGGCCAATGGTAGAGTGAAATGCCTCAATGGCAGCCTTATCAGGGCCCTAGAGAAAATAATGGATGGCAAAGCCAAAGACGCATGGCCACTGTACGTGAAACATGCATTACTAGTATCCTGAGTCCGCACCAACCAAGGGACAGGCTATTCACCGTTTGAGCTAACCTACGGGTACAAGCCAGAAATAGTCACCCGCAATAACCAACCAAATGTGAAGATCCCCCCGGGGAAACCTCCCACAGTAGAACAGAAACCAGCTCTACACCACATGCCTCAAAGCTAAAAAGCACAAATAAAAAGGCTCAAAACACAAAAGGTAACCTCCACAGAGGAACCACTTCTCATTGACTCCCTCCTGGGTCCTAGCTGGCAATAGAAAGAAACTAGACTCAGTACACTGGGGACCAGGAAGAGTCATCAAATACCGACCAGACAGGAACACCTACCTGGTTAAGTTCCAGGGTACCAAAGAGCCCATCACCAAAAAGTACCACAGATCTTGCCTCCGCCCCAGCAAAGGAGAACACTTGACCCAGTTGGTGCCCACTAGTAAACAACTCCAGGAACATCAGGCGGCAGCTGTCAAGACAAAGCCCCCTCCTGATGTGCCCAAGTAACCCCTTAAGGGAGGGGTGTGTCAAGGGTCTGGATGTACAAGTATTCCGGCTATTGCCATCACACCTAACATCCAGTCATTGCCTGATTTGGTGCCTTTCCAATATACCATTTGACATACCAGAAATGGCAACAAACCAATATCACATGACTGTCCAGGTATCCAACAACTTGAACCCATCCAGCACATGACTAGCCCCAGGGTTTGATCCAACTAATATCCTGCCACAGCTAAAGCTATATAAGCCTAAAGTGTTATCCAATAAAATATACTTCTTCTCTTCCTACTTTTATATTTGAAGCTTCCCCAAAAGGCGCTCCTTATGAATATTTTAATTTTAATAGTAAATTTTTAATTTTAAATATTTTAATATTAAATATTTCAATATTAAATAATTCATGATTGAATTTTAATATTTAAACTTTAATAGATAAATTTTAAGTTTTATAATTTTACTTTTAATATTTTAAGATTGTTTTAAATTTTAAATAGGTAAATTATAATAGTAATATATCTAAATATATTACAAGACATTAGTTATAGTTGCAACCACCTCAAATAATAAAAACTAAGTTAAAAATGTTTTTATTTACTAGCTAGTCAAGTACAGGTTCATTTATTACATAGACAAACAACAAGAATTGAATTTATCCGCATCATGCGGCCTGCTCCACTATTGCTCTAAACAATTGATTGTTTAGAACTCAAATTACCTTTTCCTTGTAATATGATTTGATAAATATATTTGATATGCTTGATCCACGTCCTAAGTACTAATTAGTAAGCAATACATAAAAATCATTGGTGGTTGTTTCGTGTGGCTATAGTGGCACTAAAATAATAAGGATCAGATGATGACCTGCAAGGCCCAATTTGTGGCTTAAAAAAGCCAAAGTAACAACAAGGATTCCCAATTGTTTAAATAAAACTAATCTATTTCAATCTTTTTTAATCTATTTATTTGTTAGCGCAACAGTCAATACAACATTTAGTGCATTATAATAAAAATATGTGTCTCTATATCTAGTATAATTAATTTTGCTTACCTTTTCTATGTATTCTTATATGTCTATAATACAATCAAATGTCACGTCCTTATAACATAAAGTATTATTCTCAAGCCCCATTAAAAACAAAATAATAAAAATAAAAACAAATAAAACCCAGAGCACCTATTTATCTGATTGGCTCAGAGGCCAGGGCTTTTGGGGGGGAAGGATTCTGAGTGCTTGTAAAAAGCCGCTACCACATTGGGTGGCATCTCAAATTGACTGACCTCAAGGATGTTGAAGAGATTCTTGATGTCCTGAGGGAGGCCTTTCTTCACCTTATTCTTGAATTACCCAAAAACCTCCTCAATTGGATTCAGGAATGAGGAATATGGCGGGAGGAAGAGAAGCCTCATTGGATAATTGGTAAGCCAGTGGCTGGAGGTGTAGCTGTTTTTGTTGATGGGGGGAACTCGGACATAACCAGATCCACTTTGTGGAGCCCGACATTATCCAACACAACAATGTTGGTTGTACTGCGGTAATTGATTTAGAGATACTCCTTGACAGTTCAGAGAAAATCAAGAAATGTCCTGCTGTTATGGGAGCTTTTAATCATCTGGTATTGATCTAAACTGCAAGGACCCAGAAGAGCAACCATTGAATAGGTCTGGGAACAGACAGCTGCACAATGGGCTACACCGTCCTTGAACCCCTTCTTGAACCACCCATGCCTAGACCTGAGTGAGGAGTAAAACAACAATTCATCAATGTAGAAGAACTGGACATTCTCAGTCTCCTTTAGGGCCAGATATGTCTCAGCATAAATGTGTCAATCCTTGATGGTCTTCTCATTGTTTCTGTTATACAGAGAAACTCTGAGCACCTTCCACAAGAAGCCCAAATTGACCATTGTTTTGTAGACAAGGGTTTTAGAAACAGAAATCCCAAACTCTGTGGCAAGCATTGATTGGACAGCAAGTGAGTCCAGGTGGCAATCCTTGGTAACCCACTGCTTGATTGCATTGATATGAACGGGCTGAAGTAGGCTGGGCTGCCGCTTAGCCTTGGCAGATTTTGCAATTTGCCTGGTGTTGTCATACTTGGTGTTGATGTTGGCAATGTATCTGATCATGACACCAAATCAGGACGCAATATCTCAAACCACCATTCCCCCATTCAAGCAGTCAAGGAGAGCTTCCCACTCACTATCTGTCAACTGACGCCGGCCCTTGACAGGTACCGCGGCATCCTGGCTAGCAGGCTCAACACAGGGGATGGGGACCTTCATGTAGAAGGTGGGATCACGCTTGGTTGCGCTGGCACCGTCAATGGTGGCATACAATACAGGCGCAGATGGCTCTTTGGTGGTGGCCAATGGCTCATAGGAGGTTTCAAAGATGCAGGGGCAGGAAGTAGCAACTCTTTGATCAAGAGTGCGGGCTGGGTGACAACTGGGTACACGGTGGAGGTGTATGTAACCTCATTATTCCTGATAACCTTTGTATAGGAGACTTTGGTGGCAGGCCTTGAGAGCAGCTTCTGTCTTAGATTCAGGCTACTTTTCCTGGCTTGAGATGTGGGAGGTGGTTGGCTGGCGCTGACACCTTGGGAGGCCTGTCTGTCGGCATGACTCCCCTTGAGTTGGGTTCTGGGTCTGTTATTGGACCCTCTGGGATGCCCTTGTGGACAGGCTGCCCCGCAGGCTGGTGCAGGAGCAGGTTAGGAATGTGATTGTCTGTCCATAAAAATAAAATAAAAATATATTTTAGATTAAATATGTATTTATTTGGATTTATTGGCTTAGTTGTGAGTAGTTTTTTTCTCTTGATTTAGCCTTGAATAGTAACAGAATTTCTATATCTGTAATTCAAAGTGTATAATATTGTATCCTTTCCAGTTTTGGATGATTTTAAAGTTTAATCACTTTTTATGTCTAAACATGGTTGTTGAGATTGAATTTTTAGTTTGATTTTAGTCATGGTGGAGCTTCTTGATTTGGGTTGGTGTTTCCTAGTGTGCTTAATGTACATTTAATTTGGATTCCAGTTCCCAAAATTAATATCTGAGTTTACTAGTGGCATTCAAAAGTGATTTGAAATTTGGTTCATGGATTTGACCATCCTGCAATTTCAAAAAACATAGTAAACTTAATAAAATTGGTTGTTGGATTTAAATGCTTCAAAATTGATTCCATTTAATTCATTTTGTTCATTGGAAATATGCAGTTTGACTTGAACTTTGCAAAGTGTCTATGAGTTCCTAAATTTTCAAATATTCAAATAAATACTCAAAAAATCAATTTAATTAAAAAAGGTCATCCCGCAAAAGTGATTTGAAATTTGGACCAAGGATTTGACAATCCCGCATTTTTACGTCTAGGTTCTGAATTTACAGTATAGAATACTGTGATTAATATACTATATGGGGAAAGCCACCAGGCATAAGGGGGTGGCATGTTACATGTAAGGATTGGAGCCAAGGAATAACTTGTACGGGATCAACAGGCCAAATTGATAGCACTCCTAATTAGGAGAAAGTGCCCGCTGTTCAATATTGCCATCAGATTGGCCCATGTTGTTAGATACATCAAGGGGCGGCTCATTGAGCGCCCCCTGTGTATTGTAAGATACGTTGGAAGACAAGTCTAGAAACTTGCTTGCAACACCCCCCTTGCCCCCTGCTTGTTGTCAGACACCAAGATCAGAGTTTGCGGGAGATCTGGGAAGGTCTGCACAAACAATCTTTGTGTGGGATGACACAGCAGGGGCACAAGCAATTTTGGTGAAGCTTCTTAGTGTTCCCTTGGGCATCTTCAAGTTGGTAGGTGTGGTTGTCATAGACCACAGCTATCTTGAAGGGTCCCAAGTGGTTGGTCTCTAATTTGGCTGAGTTGGAATTGAGGGTATAGACAGGGTCTCCTACGGCGTACCTGGCCTCAAGATGTCTTGTCCTTCTCTCAATTTGTTTGTTTTCAATATCTTGGGCCTTAGCGCGCCACTGGCTCAGGGAAGGGGTTGGTAACAAGGGGGGTTTCGAAGGAACTGTGGATTGTAATCTCCCTTGTTCCACTCCTGTAAAACCACCAGGCGTTCTGAAGGCCAAGGTGCTGGGGCTGAACCCGGTGCCTCTATTGATCCTTGCTTGCAAAATGAGTAATGCAGTGGGCAGGTTCTCAGTCCATGTAGTATTAGGATGTTCCTGTGAGATTTTGGCAATCAACTGGACCAGGGAGCCATTCAATTGCTCTACGCGCCCATTGGCTTGTGGATGGTATGGAGTCATGACTATTTGTTGTAGGGCATTATTGGTGCAGTACACCTTCATGACATGTCCCACAAGCTCAGGCCCTCCATCAGTAATGAGGCGTTTGGATTGCCCAAAGCAAGCCACAATTTCCTTGCCAATGAAGCAAGTGATGGTGGTGGTGTGGTTAGTGGTTGCCCACACTACTGGCCAACAGGTGAAGTAGTCAATGACTGTGATGATATAATTCTTCCCGAGTCTGTCTTTGGGGAGGGGTCCAACAATGTCAAGGGCCCGCTGTTCAAAGGGTTCCATGGCCTTAATAGGTAGGACAGACTTGGGGGTGCAGGCTTTGAGGTATTCTTTTCACATAACACACTTGTCTCAAGGAGATCCAAGATGTCTTGGTGCATACACGGCCACCAAACCTTACACTTCATGATTTCAAAGAGGCTGCATCCTCTGACATGGCCCAAGGTGCGGTGGTAGTGCAGTATGGTGTCCCCTTGCTGCGTGGTGGGGATGTAGGGAGTCTTCTCCCCTGTTTCCGCGCAGTGGCAGACATTGCCATCAGATTGGCCCATGTTGTTAGATACATCAAGGGGCGGCTTGTTGAGCGCCCCCTGTGTATTGTAAGATACGTTGATAGACAAGTCTGGAAACTCAGTTGCAACAAACAGTATTGCATATGCTAGCTCTGTCTGCTCTAGATGCTGATATATATAGTGGTGTTAAAGGGTTACTTAGATAAAGTTTATCTCATTAACTGTTGTCCAATCTCTTTTTGAAATATCACTGGTTTCAGGTGTTATCTTCAGATTTGGATGAGAAATTTAGAACAGGTAAAAAGCGGAGACTTGACTTATTAAAGCTTGGACAGGTTTTTTAAAGATATATTTATTAATAGGTTTGAATAATGAGATTAATGACTCCTTTATGTAGGGATTGATAATAAAAATAGAGGATGTCATGCTTCAGGATTCTGGGATACTGAATAACTAAATGATCCAACCAACAAATGGGGGTGCACAGCCTGGCTGGTGCAGAGCCAAGTCCATCATAAACGTACAAGCATTTTGGCCACAGGGATAATAAATTAATATCCAAACCAGATCCTGGCATGAATCAAACTAATATTCTCAAGGAGGAATAGAGACAGTGTTCACTTTACTATTAATAGTTTATCTCAGAAGGGCCATTCACACTTACAACTTATAATTATAACTATTCTAACTATCAGAATATCCCAGAACAAAAGGAATGCCAGATGTACTATCATCTGAATAGTATCTAAAAGAATTCACTAAGGATTAGGCCACAAGACCAATCACTCTAAGATAAAAGGCCTACTGGTATATTTTCTTAGAGCAGCCCTGATTATATTGAGCCAGTGTAGTCAAAAAATCACCTCATATCATTACAAGTCACTCACTGAATGACTAGCCTTGGGTTGTGGCCCAGGCAGAACCCTGGCTCTTCTCTTTTGAGGGACAAAATTGTTGAAAGCTGCCGCTCTATACACCAGACAATGTCTTGGACCAACTGCTTTTGGGTGCAGCCAAGGGACATAACAGAAATTCTAACAGTAGGATTGAGTCTGTACTAAGCCAGAGGTTAGCCTTCAGGGATTAATAAGAGATTTACTTTAAGGCCCTGAGAGTGATAATCATCATAAATATCCTCTAGATACAACCAGTGAGATGGTGCTGAAGTACAACAAAAATCACAAAGAGAAAATCTGAATAGTGTTGAGTATATACTTCAGAGAAATATATAAAACAAAATAAAGAGGAAAATGATACTTTATTGATACATATTTAGAGGGTTATATGTATCCTTAGAAGCCACATACTGTCCATGTACATCATGGTAGTCATGGGGCTTATCCAGGTAATATTCCATTTATATTTTGAAAGTTTTTCTTCCTGTATGAGATGAGAAGCTGATAAGAGTGCCACTGACTTAATGATTAATCAGGGAATCACTTGGGGAATTATTTTCCCAAGATGGATCAATTGTAGATGTTGCAACATCTCACCCTGGGGTGCTGGAAGGTGGAGCCTTAGGAGTTTTCTTAAGAATAACAGGGATTCAGGCTTGGTATTGGTCCAGTTTTGAGTTGGGGACAGGTAGTTGTGAATTGTGTTGTGCAGTCCTGGCCTTGCATAGGGGGAGTCAGTCATGGTTCATTTGTTTTAAAACCAGTACAGGCACCAATTCCTTTTAAAAGGATATTGTTAGGGTTAACTTCCATGACAACTCCTGGTCCTCTAAGTCCTGGTTTCAATTTATGCAGATCATGGTTGACTACCCAAACTTCATCTCCAACTTGGAATTGTTCCTGTTGAAGTGTGACTGTTTCTCTCTCTACTAATTTATTTTGTTGTAACTGTGCTGTTTTAGCAGAGTTACAAGGGGAAAATACTTGGAAGCTAGATAATATTATTTATTGAGAGATAGGTATTATATAGTCATTGTGAATTGTGGATAACAGGAACATGATAGCGTTGATCACACAGTAGGATGGTGAAGGGGGTGGCTTGATCCTGGTAATGAGGCAAGCGCCAAAACAAGGTATCCACCAAAAGGGATCATCTTTTGTTCATGTTGTTGCATTTGGAAATCCAAGTTGACTTCCTAGTTTGGCTTCAAGTGACTGGATAATTGGATTGTGGGTCACAAATATGCTTACTTGTAACCTTGCTGGCAGATTGAGCCTGCTGTTTTGACACACCCCTGACTGAAGGTTGGCCTCCTCTGGGGGTAGGTTGTCAGGGAGATTGTTGGGAGCCTGGGCACCATACTGAACTAGCTGCTGTTTGGTTGCTGATAAGATGGTTTCTTGTTGTTTTTATCTTGCTTTATAGAGTCTTAATTGGTCATGATGGAGGGCTTTATCTTGCTTGTGCTTGTCAAGCCCTTGCATGAGGTAAGTGTTGTTTTTGTTTATCTTTAGGATGATGGTGGGGCCCACCTTTTCTGGATGTAGTTTACTTTTGTTGGTATTCATGACCCAGACTTTGTTGCTGACCTCATGCCTGTTTTGGATGGGGACAAAGGTCTTTTGTAGACGCTTTTCTTCTCTTTCTGATTGATTGCTATTAGCCTGTATGGCTTGGGGATTTGAGCGGGGTGGAACTTTGCTTGGCATTTCCAGCTTAGGTCCTGATAGTGCTTGGATGATATTGGGTTATGTGCCATAAACTAGCTCAAAGGGGCTTTCCCTGGTGGATCTTTTCACACAAGTTTGGTATATGAGCAAAGAAGTTGGTAGCTTCTTGTACCAGTCCTCAGGTCTCCCAGCAGTGATCTTTGCCAAGGCTTGCACAAGGCTGCCATTCAGCCGCTCCACATGTCCATTGGCCTGAGGGTGATAAGGTGTTGTCACCATGTGATTGACCCCATTCTTGGCAAGGTATACATTGGTATCTTCAGAGGTCAATTCTTTGCCTCCGTTGGTTATCAGAAGTTCTGGCTTTCTAAACTTGCTGATGATTTCTTTCCCTATGAATTGCTGTACATCATTGCCTGTATGGGTTTTAGCTGCTTGTGCCACTGACTATTGTGTGGTGAAGTCTATTGTGATAATGATGTATTTCTTATCATTTGTTTCCCTGGCATGGGGCCCACAATGTCTAGGTCCCACACCTTGAAGGGTAGTTGTGTGCAAATAGGTAGTCCTGATTAAGGTGAGGTATTGCTCTTTGCAAATTTTTCACATACTTTGCATTGTTTCAGAACTTCCTGGACGTCCCGGTACAGGGTTGGCCACCATGCTTTGTGTTTGAGGGATTCATAGAAGTTGCAACTTTTTGTGTGCCCTAGGTCTATGTGGTAATGTAGGATTGTGTCATATTGCTGATGTGTGGGAATATAAGGGATGGTGGTTACGTTAGATATTTTTTTATGTAGGGTCCCATACACGTCTGCAAATAAGTGTTTGTTCTTTATGACTGTTTCCTTTGTTATGTCTGTGGTGCCAGGGGGGAAACCCTTGTCCTTGGTTTGGAGTACCAGGAGGAGCCAGTCTGGGTCAAGCCCATTCTCTCACCTTGTGACTCTGACGTACAGGCGTGAGAGTGTGTCTGCCATGGCAAGCTCTGGACCAGGCTTATATTTTATGAGCATATTGAATCTCTCCAGGAGTTCCATCTAGCAGGCCTGACATTGGGACAGATTTTCTTGGGGTTTGAAATATATAATCAACTTGTGGTTGGTCAGCGTGATGAATTCATCCTGTTATTCTAGGTAGCAATGCCATTTGACTAGGCAGTGTACAATTGCTAACAACTCCTTGATGTGTATAGGGTATTGGCACTTGTTGTCTGTCAGTTTGTGTGATTTGTAGGCTACGGGCAGGAAGTCACCATCATTGTTTTTGATTTGTAGTAATCCCCCAATAGATGTGTCTGAGGCATCTGTCTCCATTTGATATTCTCCATCACGTTTGGGGTATTGGAGGATGGGTGCTGTTGTAAGTTTCTCCTTAAGACTTCTGAAACAAAGGCCACATTGAGGGGTCCATACAAACTTAGATTTGGCGTCAGTTATGGTGAATAGGGGTGCCCTCAGGACGCCACAGTTGATTATGAATTGTTGTACATAGACAACCATCCCTAAGAATGTGCTGAGCTTGGACTTGTCTTTAGGGGGTGGCATTTTACAGATGGCTTGAATTTTCTGGTTATCAGGTTAATGCCATCCTTCAAAACTATGTGTCCCAAGAAGGGTAACTGCTTATAAAAGAACTGGCATTTGGAGGGCTTGGTTAGCAGCTTGTGTTGCGCCAGGGTAGCAAAGACTGTCTACAGGTCCTTGTGGTGTTGTTCTACCAAGGGGCTAT